>JASAMY010000906.1:0-23079 GCA_030248085.1 Paralinhomoeus sp. GSCO2_6 | reverse complement strand
ATGTTTAGATTTCCCAGCCAGGCAACCATGAAGTTGGCTGCGCGTACAAGTGTGGAGTCGTGCTCTGCAAATATGGACCATGCGGGGTACGTTTCATTGTCTGAACTCTTTTCTGAAACGTGAAACATGAACTGTGGACTGGTCTCTGCTTGTTCTTCATTAAATGCGTCACGATGTAGCGGTTGTGAACTCCAGGCAAGTTTAGAAAAAGAACAGAAAGAACAGGTTTGAATATGTATATATTCATCAAAAGTGCACAATCCAACAATTTTTTTCACAACATAATGGTACGCACTCAAATTGCCGACATGGTACCGACCGTACATGTACATCGGCTCGGCACATTGTATCAGACAGTTTGTACAAATTCACTACGTGACATTCCAAATACCTAGGCAGCCTTCTCCAGTAGTGGTCCACGTTGCAGTGGTTGTTCATTGAGCTTTTGAGCACTTCACACACTTTGTTGTCTTTTGGCACTCAATGCATTCGCGGCAATTCAGAGTCATGGAAAGGTCAAATGGGGCTGGCCAGGCACGGAGTGCGAAGCTGGCAAACGAGAGCGAGATACGAACTTCTGCCTTAAGCCATCCCAGTCTCAGTGCTAAGTTGGAAGATCAATAGAAAAACGCAAAGAGTTCAAGCTGACAATTCAGGAATACCATAGAGAAGAAGAGCAAGTTGATTGATGTTCAGGGCGCTATGTGGTGTGGGCGTTTGCTCCTTTATTTCTGTATTTGAAGACGACGACTGAAGAATAAATGGTCCTTGCATGGAGAGGCGTAAAAGGAAGTTTCGTGGACGTTGCAGTTGAACTTGCATTGCTTCATTGGTAGGCCACGATGCGCCATCATTTTATGGTGGTGTACGCGTGACCGTACCTACACCCCGACTATTGTCTGCGACACGACCTATGCGCGCAATAACACGCCCGTCGACCCGCCCAGCGCTCCTGGCCTCCTTAGGCCACCAGTCTAATATCAGTCAGACGGAGTCACATCAGTAGGGCAACAACCAGTCGCAACAGAGGTTCACATTCAGTCAGACGCCTGACCCCTAATTGTTTGGATTTAGCCGCGATAACGCGGTGATTGTTTGGATTTAGCTTTGAATTCATTGCGGACCGTAGAGTGCGCCGTAGCTCTATCAGAGTACCGTAGTGCGGTAATGAACTGCACTTCTCCAATAGCGAACTGTAATCGGGAATACTCGTTCCATGTGCACCATGTGCACCACACCATGTACACGGACCTTCATTATTTCGGTGCGACATATTTTTCTCTTGCCTCTCCGTTCGTCTTGCAACTTGATTCTACAACGGCGAGAACACGGTAGCCACCTAAGCCTAAGCAAGGGCAGCGGCATGGCCTAGTGGTAAAAAACGGGCCTCTTGCGCGCAAGGTCCTGGGTTCGATTCTTAATGGCGCCACTAGATCGAGGACTTGCCCTTCCATGGATTTTCTCGTGCCATCGCTGCCATAGATTACAGATGGCGTTCTTCCAAATATCTTAGGCTAATGCGGCTCTAGTCGTAGAACGTATCGCTAATTCGCTTCCGCTAATTCCGCTAATCTGTAGACGGGAAGGCGTCCGGGAGATGGGTAGGCTATATGGGTCATTGACGGCCTCCTAGCGTCGCCCCAAATCCAACAACAACAAGCCTAAGCAAAAATTTAATATAAACAAATTTAAATATCGTATCTAAAAGCCTTCAACCTGGTGGCAAGGGAAAAACTGTCGCAGCGAAATAACGAAGGTCCGTACACTTGGTGCACATGGAACGAGTATTCCCCTGTTACCGCCGTGTCAGGAACTTGATTCCCCCCTTACCTTTTTGAGCTTTGAGAAACAGTTGCAGAACGTGCGCAGACGGTACATTGTTTTTTTTTCAATATCCACAGGAAAGGAGAGGCACCGAGTGTCCACAAAGGATAATAGAACAGAATCACAGGTTTACGGCAATGGGAAGACAATCACACGTTTACTTCTCCCTCGTCCTCCTCTTCGCCAAAAAGGTGGGAAGCGCGTCGGCAAAACTTGAGCAGCGTTTGACGACGCTGTGCAGCTGTCAGTGGGTGACCGATGTCGTGCACGAGATTATTTTTCGCCACTACGAGGCTGGCGTCCAGGTCAACGTAGGCGCGGCGCCGCTGCTTAGGCCGCCGGCCGGCGTCCAGCTGGGTCAGACGAAAGACCGACTCGTCGTGGCGCTCCTGGAGCCATGGCAGGAATGTCCTAAAACTCATTGATGTTTTAGCTCACTCGGATTATTGCACTGTAAAGTAAAGATTCCGCACCTCATGGGCGGATGGGTCCCGCCTGCGAACGACCACTTGTTCGCGCAGTGGAAGCCTTATGCTGCATTCGTAGTCCTTGCAATGTCGGAATTGAAATGGTTCCACAGACGGATGTAGCCGAGTCCGTCCCCCGTCGCCGTCCACGCTCGTTCTGTCATCCACGTGTTCCTGACGTAGTTTCGCATCCTCTGCAGCTGGTCCTCGTACTGTGCCACGTTCGCATTGTCCTCCAGGTAGTTCCAAAATACCGGAACTAAGTGGGCGGGAAGTAGAGGCATCCCCTGGATTGCCCTCGCCCACTGAACGACGCCACCGATGCTCTCTCAAGGCGGGCAATAATTTCTTGTCGGACAAATTGCGCTTACCGCATCATTTGGCAAAAGCTAAACCATTGTACAATTGTACCATTGTACAGACCCATTTTCTTAGGCTTGCGCCTCGCTTAGGCTTAGGCTTTGCTTAGGCTTAGGCTCATGCATTGCTTAGGCTTAGGCTTGGGCATTTCTTTGGCTTATGGACAACGGTACAATGGTTTGCTAACACTACAGCTGCCCAAAAGGTAAGATTTTCGTAGTTTTAGGCTTTGCTTAGGCTTAGGCTTAGGCTTTTACTTAGGCTTTTGCCTAGGCTTAGGCTTAGGCTTTGGCTTAGGCCTACGCTATTAGGCTTAGGCTTAGGTCCGTACAATGGTACAATGGTTTAGCTTTTCCCCATGATTTATTGGGAAAACCTCATGGGCAGCGGCGGCAGCGGCGGCAGACCCTCTTTGGGGGCGCAAACGGCGGAGGTGCACACCGAAATGATTTGGATGGATTCTTTGATTTGGATCGGGCTTTGCTAAGGCTTTGTCTTAGGCTTAGGCATTGGCTTAACTTAGGCTTAGGCTTAGGCTTAGGCTTAGGCAGTGGCATTGGCATGCATGCACCAGCATGTGCTCACGCACTCACGCGCGCGTGCGTGCGTGCGTGCGTGCGTGCGTGCGTGCGTGCGTGCGTGCGTGCGTGCGTGCGTGCGTGCGTGGTGTGTGTGTGTGCGTGCATGCGTGCGTGCGTGCGTGCGTGCCTGCCGGTGCGTGCTTGCGCGTGTCCGTGTGTGCACGCGTACTCGTGCGTGCCTGTGTGCGCGCGCGGGTGCGTGCGTGCGGGAGTACCAGCCGGTGCGTGCGTGCCAAAGCCTAAGCGAAAGCCTAAGCCTAAGACTAAGCCTAATCCTAAGCCTAATCAATGCATAAGCCTAAGCCGATGCGAAGCATAAGCCTAAGCAAGGCCTAATCCTAAGCCTAAAAGGTGGAAGATTAAGGATACCATTTCGGTTGCACTTCGCCGTTGTCTCCCCCAAAGAGTGTCTGCCGCCGCTGCCGCCGCTGCCCGTGGCGTTAACTAAAAGGACACGACCACCACGACCACCACGACCACCACGACCACTGCGTATTTATAATTGTTGCATACTGTAGTGCTGTTGTTTAACTTTTTTAAATTATAATGGCGCAGTTTAATTTGTTTCTCGATAAAGTGCTGTTTCTTGTGTGGCACAGACTATGTAGGCACCGTTAAATGCATTATTACTGGCTTACCTACTGCAAAATTTACTAATAGATCGAGTGGAGCGCGTCAATTTCATTTTTATTGAGGAGGGGAGGGGTATTGCAACTCGCAATATGGTAGGAGGGGGAGGACCGCGTGTCCCACGCGTATGTAGACACTGAATCAGGTCTATTGAATTTACAGGGGTGTCTACATACCCTGAATTTGCAGGCGCACGCGCGTCTGCATTGGCTTCTTGTCGACTGCTCCTCACAACCATCATCACCAGTCACCAACATCATCGGAAAGCATCACGCGACTAACGAGACTCCGTTAATGGGGGCAACAAACGAGATTCACTCAACGAGATTCCCAGTCCAGCCTAAGCAAATTGCAACAATTGCTAGATTCCAAACTGAGATTTAAAGTGAAGGCGGTGTTTCTCTCGAGTCAAGGCACTGGCAGCGTCCGAGAACCGCACCACCTTGCGCCCAAAGCACGGTGCATAGCGCCTCACGATGCAACTAAATGATGACACGATTTCCCTCGTATCTCACTTTGTTTTTCTGATTACATTTGCAAATCGCCTCATTTGTTTCATTAGCCGGTATGACAAAAATGCCCAAAGCAACCTGTAGCGCAAGTGAAGGGCGCAGTCCTCCTTGGCCTTGTCCAATGCTGCTGACCATCGGGCGTCTTGTAGGGATGTCGCTCTTTGTGGACGACAATCAAGTCAAACGGGGCGACGTCGTTCCACGAGATGCGGCCCTAAAAGGACCGAATCGAGCATGAAGCCAATACATTAGGACTGTAACCTCGCACACCTCGCAGCCCCAGCATTTCTGTCACCGTTTCTGGGGACTTTCTTTCGGCAAAAGAACTGCTCAGACTTTCGACAGTGAAGGGCTCGTCGACGTCCATGTGCCGGTGCAGAGCAGGGGCAGTGGGCCAGTCAGGGATCCTTCTCAAGTCTTCCCCGATGGCGCCGTCAGACCGCAACCGCAGAGCCACTCGAAGGCTACGTCGCTCGCACCAAACAGGAATGAACAACCGTAGCCTGATACAGAGTCTTGCCAACTTCCGACCAGGTTGTCAAAAACTTGCCAAACACAACGCCGCGCACTCCGTCCGCGCGGCGAACATCCAGCCGCTTCGCTGGAGGGCTACGGAGCAGAGAGTTTTCATCATTCGCGGCGTTTACTTCATTCCCCTTCCGACATTCTCGAGACAAAAGCCGCACAATAACTGAAAAGGATAAAACGCCAAAATCTCCTTTCAGCGTGCGTTTAAAAATGCGCGTTTACCGTTTCTGGCATTTTGGTCGTGGTGGTCGTGGTGGTCGTGGTGGTCGTGTGTTTTAGTTAACGCCCTGCCCGTGAGGTTTTGGGAAAAGCTAAACCATTGTACCATTGTACAATTGTACCATTGTACGGAGAGAAGCACACCATAATATTTTAAGTGCGTTGACTCTCGACGCTCACCTGTTTTAAATACTAAACAACGTGTCGAGCCGATACACCAATGGTGTTACAAGTGTTACAAGCGTTACAAGTGTTACAAGTGTTACAAAGGGTACGGTACAATTTGGAAATTATCCGCTGGCTTTGATGGTCGTTTTGCAATGCAAGAATCGATGAGTAGCTGTTAGAAAAATGAGGCAAAGAAGCCAGCGCGTTCCGCTCGGACTTTGGGAGCGAGACGACGTCCTGAGTATTCTGGATGGCTTGCGACGGCGCGACGGAGTGCACCCTTTTCGACCGTCGGCTGCAAGAATCGTGGTAATATGAGGCAAAGTCGTCCTTTTTGCTTTTGAATACTTGATGGGCTGCAATACAGGAATTGACGGGGTGCGAAGTCAGCTTTATGACCGAATCCCGTCACGTCAACGACACTGGCATGGGCCGCCGGAAGATTGACCCAAGTCGACCGCATAAAAAAACGCACAACCTGGTGGCAGTGGCAGTAGCCGCACCGCTGAGAGAGCCAGCCACCGCACCTACTACCAGCGCCGCCGCCGCCGGCGCTCGCGAACTGCGGCAGTAGCACCGCTACAGGATCGGGCACTTGGTCGTCACTACGGTGCCTCCGCAGTCGGCGTCGTCTGCTGTTGCACTGGCACACGGCGGCAGCTTCATTGTCGACAGCTTCGGCGTCGAGTGTCGACACGCGGCCGCAGTCGACCCCGTCAACGTTCAGTGGAGGCCCTCCAAAATCAAGCGGCAGAGCCAGAGGCCGGCGTCCACTCCGCTAGTAGCGTCAACGACAACGGCGTCAACGACTGCGCTCCTGTCGGCGACGAACGTGATCGCCTCAGCCAGGGCGTTGGGGCGAACGCTGGAAGACTGGTGGGAAACTGTCGTAGAACGGCGTCGTCGAGCTTGCTGAGTGACTCGTCTGCCTGGATCGGAGAACCGTCTGGGAAGTCGTCTACGTCAGCTGTGAACACGTCCACTGCAGACTTGGCGCATCCTTGGCGTATCGGCACATTTGGCATATCCGCTTTGGCGTATCGGCACGGAACCCTAAACAACGCTCGCCCCGGCATCAGTGGAAAGGGGACAGCCGGGGACAGCCGGGGACAGCTGGGGACAGCCGGGGACAGCCACTTCGTGACTAAGCCTAAGCCTAAGCCTAAGAAAACCTAAGATTCAAAGTGGCCGTCCCCCAGGTGGTTGTCCCCTTTCCACATAAGCCCTCGCCCCACATGCTTTTCGCGGATTTTTTTGAATGTTGAATGCAGAGAAACTCTTCAAGAAAATGAATGGCGACAAACCAAACGACAACATCAGCTCCGAGGGCTTGCTGAAGTCGTGCAATGCTAGTCGCAATTGAAAGCTGGGGCTGCGTCGGTGTGAGGTGCAATGTGCGCGTGTTGGTGTGCTGAAACGTTGAAAAGAAATGTGGCGTGCGGCGCGTTGTTTTAGTATTTAACAGTTGAGCACCGAGAGTCAACGCATTTAAAATATTATGGTGTGCTTCTCTCTGTACAATGGTACAATTGTACAATGGTACAATGGTTTAGCTTTTCCCGAGGTTTTCCCTATTTATTAGTTGCAGAATTAAATAAATAAAATGTCGCTCGAAACGTCGATTTTATTGTTTGCTTTGTGCGCGCCCATTCTCTGCTACGCTTCCAAAACCGTTGGCCTTTCACTTTATTTTGCTCCTACGTTGTTTCTATTTAATTTTTCTTTTAGGAATTTGCCGACAGTCGATGCAGATGCGTATGTCCCCGACTGCCTGACGTTGGGGCGAAGAATGACACCAAGCGACGGTTCTACACAACGCAAGTCGACTCAAGCGATTGGTCGTTGAATCTATTGTGACGTTTTTGCATGCCAAAAAAATTGTAAAAAATAAAAAAATGTCGTCTTTGTAAGTCACACCACAGTCTATGTTCATGCGTATATGCTTTGCCAAACTTTTCCTGTCTACTACTTTATAATTTGATCTATCAGAAATTTCGCAAAATTTCGCAAAGCTACCATCTGCTGAACAAGCAGTTTTGCAGTTTTGTTTGGTTTTGTCGTTGCAAACGTACAATTTTTTTCCTTTTTAATTTCCATATTTTAATTCTATTCTAGCAACGCGGAAGTGGTGGTGAAGAATGCGGTTGAAGGCGACATTACCGACGCGAAGAAGCTGGGCAAATTCCTGGGCGATTGCGACTGCAAATACGAAACCAGGAACTCTGCTATGCTCAAGGTGCTTTTCGTGTTTTTTTTTGCAGTATATTTGCTTCGAAGGAAAGCTTGCAAGGAACTGACTGCGGATCCATTGACACTGACATTTGGGAGTTGGGGTGGGGGGCGCAACACTATTTTCCCAAACAGTCGATTTTTGGGAGTTGGCACGCAACGCAAAAATGGCGCTGCAGGTAAAATTTTGACTCATAACACATTCTGAAAATATAGAGAAATAGGTTTATCAGTCACTAAGAAAACACGCCACGAGCCGCCCCCTCCCCACCAGACATGATTTCGGGGGCGCAGTGCTCCCGTGCGTCTAGGTCTTCCCCCCCCCCTTTGTCTGGAAGAAATGAGAAGCCTTCCATCCTTGCGGTCCTGGAGAAAACGGCTGGGTGGTTCGTGTCACGTCTTCCGTGCAACGCAACTGTAGAGGTAGACGCGTTGCGTTGAGTACCACCACCCCACTGACTCGATTTGAGTAACACGTTTGTATTCATAATTGATTTCTATTGTCAATTCTTGCTCTTTCATGTCTAGGTGGTGGTGATCTTCGTGATCTGCGTGCTGCTGATCCTCGTGACGTACATGGTCTTCCTCATCTTTCTGGACCCCATGATCAGGAAGCGCCGTCTGCCCGTACAGTACGAGCCCCAACTCGACGAGGTCTGTTGGGCGCCCATAGACCATAGACCAGACCATAGGTGTAGAGTGGTCCAAAAGCCAGAAGGGGGGGTGTAGAGCCGTCCCGGATAAAATGACCGGGATCGAAAATTTTGAAGGAGGGGTGGTCGAAGTGGATGATCGTACACCATAATAACGTGTAAAATGGGTACTTTTTGGTCTAAAATGGGTCAAAAAGAAGGTATAAATAGCACTTTTCAGGCGTTTTTGGGTCACACAACACTGAAAAAGAAACACAACAACACACATTTTTACCCATTTTTTTGTAATATTGAGAGAGGGTTTCCCGCAATTTATCCAGGTTGGTGATGGCCAGGGGGGCCCTCTCTCCCGCAAAAAAGGGGGATGGCTATAGCCAGGGGGTGGGTGCCCCCCCCCCCCCCAGACCATACCTGTAACCGGGTCTGGAAGAGTGGGGGGGGGGGGGGGGGTAAATGGCCGAATTCCGGGGGGGGGGGGGTCTGGGGGTCTGGAACAAAAAGTGAGGGTAGCTGGCCATTTTTGGAGTTACACTGGTACTTTTTCGTCAATATTGGGTAGGGTATATAAACAGTGTTATTTAGCTGTTTTATAGTCATATAACACTGAAATACACTAACATTTACTCACTTTTATCGTTTTAGACAGAGTAAAAGTCCCATAGGAAAATTCTGGGGGGGGGGCGGAGGGCTGGGGGTTGAAAAAATGGGAGAGGGAAAGCCCCCAGTTACAAGTATGTGTCCCAGAAAAATAGGGTTGAAAAAATGGGAGAGGGAAAACCCCCAGTTACAAGTATGTGTCCCAGACCCCTGAGCCCACCTATGGACCAGACCTCTCGTGTCCCTATGTGTGGGTGCAAGCACGCAAGCACAAACGTATCGCATTCAACTGGAAAAAACGTTTTACAGTACGACGATGGGAACATGTTCACGTCTGCGGCGGAGGCGGACTCAAAAGGGCCAGCTGCCCGTCCCGAGGTTGGTAATTTTTTCACAATTTTGCGCTTATTATGTAGGCATGTAACTATGTATTCGCAAATGACTGCATGACGTGACAGTTTGGCAAGCGGGTTGGTCTGGCACAGCTCGTACGTAACGCGCCCGTGGTCAGTGCGACATGCGCCGGTGTATTGCCGCCGCTTCCCTGAACCATAGCAACGCACATGCTGTGTTCCCAAGCTGGCGTGGTGGGGTTGCTTGCGCCTTGAGGCGTGTGCCTGCAGCACGTCTTGAGGGGGCCAACGCCGGCAAGGTGGTGTGTACCGCTCAAGGCTGTCCACCCAGCTCAGTGACGCACGCGCATTCTTATGTATTGCTCTATTGTTGGGGTGGGGAGGGGGACGGGATTCTCTATGCACTGACTCGCAGCAATAGATGCGATGCGTCGCTTCTACGGCTATGAATCGCACATCCCTCGACACGGCTGCCTATTTCCTCTTGGCAACGACCACCCTCATCTTTTCGCCAGTCGTGGTATCTGCAACGCAACCTTTATTCCAGTACTGTCGAATCTACCTACTTTGGTAGAGATAGTTCCAGAAACTAAGGACAGTGGCTTTACGTAAGGAAATTTTCTTCACTGGTTTGGGGAAGTGACGATTTGTTTATTTTCTTTAGTAATGTTTCAGGTAGATATGAAAGATGAAAGTTGCGGGGCCCTTGGCGATCATTCCGCTTGGAGCTGCGTCGTCTTACTCGTTTTCCATTTGTAGATGTGCCATTTCTTTGTGCTTGCGCGCACGTGCGATACTGCCGAGCATCGAGCAATTCCGCTCGTTGTCGAGAACAAGTGGCTTGCTTGCCTACCATAGTCGAGGTGGTCACTGTTCTCCAGCAATTGGAAGGCCGAGTCGGCTGGCTTGGCTTGCTCCACTGCCCATTGGAATCCATCGAAGCCGAGCTGGTCAATGTGGTGCACCGCCTCGATCATCACCAGAATACCGCCTGAAAGTGTCCTTCCCCGCTGTGTGGCGTGTTTCATTGTCGACTGCACACCGCCTCCTCTTCCCTGCGTTTAATTCCTCTGCTTCGGCCCAAACTTGGCTGGTCGGTCTCTCCTTACCTGGCCTTCACATTGTTGTGTATTTACGCTTTGTCGTCAAAATCTCCACAAAGTTTACCCATGCGGATTGCCGCCTGTTTTGGAGCTTTGGGTTCCACGTCCACCCACCCATCATGCACACTCGAGTCAGGTATGACTGGCAATTCCTTGGGGACCCTACTTTGGTGACAACATCTTTGCCATTTCTGCCCCCAAGCTCTACAGTAGTCCTGTTTCAGTGTATGATCCCCCACCCCAAAAAAAAATAAAAATAAACAACTCACCCGAGTTCAAGTTTTCCTGCAGCATCTGCTTAACGATCGGCTCGTACATAGCGGCTGTCATGCAGGCGACAATGACGTCGTACTTTGTGCCTGCCAGCAGATGTATGTCCAGGTACCACCAAATCCAGCGCTGTATGCGCTCTAGTGGATTTTCAAATCCAAACCCGTGTTCCGTAAGAACTCCGACCGTCCCCTCCTCGGCACGATTTCCTGGTGGAGCTTCCTGTAGACTCCCAGTGCCGCGGCCTTTTTGAGCATCGCCTCGCTGCCGTCCGTCACCTCCAGGCGACGATAACCGGCGTCGTGGAGCTGAAGTGCTGGATTCGGCAATGTTTCGCCTGTCCACAGAATCCCATCCCTGTCTGGTTTTCTAAGGTCATCTACTCCGTTCTGGACATCTACCCCCCATCTTTGTGTTGGGTGACCCCCCCCCCCTCTCCCCGTTCCCCACCCAGTCTGGTGTTTCACTGCGATCGTCCACACTGTTGTTGTTGTTGTTGTTGGATTGGGCGGCCGCCAATGGCCCATTTAGGATACCCGTCTCCATGACGCCTTCTCGACTCGCACCGCTTTAGCCTCCGACATTTGGAAGAACGCCCTCTCTAATCTCGGGTTGCGCCAGCTCGCGAAAATCCATCAAAAGGAAAGTCCTCGATCTAGTGACTCCGTCGAGAATCGAACCCACCAACCGTGCGCGCACGAGGCCGATTCTCTACCACAGGGCCATACGCTGCCATACATGTAACTGAGGGGGGGGGGGAGGGTTGCCCACCCCCCGGTCAAAAGTTACCCCCCCCCCACTTAAAAAACCCGGTGTATGTACGCTGCCCCCCAGGGTGCCGACCCGTTGTCCAACGATGCCGGTGCCGCCCAAGAAATCGAGGACGTGACTGTCCTTGGCTGGCTGGTGTTGGCAAACCAGCTCGACCGCAGTTGCCCATGACAGCATGCCGATCTTACCCAGCTCCTAAAGCCATCCACACTGACTACCAGAACCTTCGTTCTCAAGCAAGGGCGGATCTAGGTGGGGGGGGGGGCAACAAGGGAGCCCCTAGAAATACTCCCTCACCCCCTTCCTCAAAATTTCGTCGAGTGTAGGTAGAAATGGCAAAAGTTTTGTCTGTGGCGCACAAACCACACTATACCAAGCTCCTCACATGTTCTGTATGCATCCCAGGGAATTCGGCCCCATTCTGTGTGCGAGGCATCAGAAATGGCTGTTGTTGCTACTTTTAAGGCCATTTGGTGGACCCATTCCTCACAGTAGCCAGCTGTGCGGCTTGCTTTAGTTACGAAAAATTCAAATCCGGAATATTTTCCCAGATCCCACCCCCTGCTGTTGCGCATGCACCACGCCACCAAGAATGGTTAGACAAGTCGAAGTCTGGCAATCGTACCTGGTCATAGTTGTCAGCCCAGTCTTCGTCGAAGGCCTCCACGTATTGTTGCACGCTACTGGTGGGGTCGTAGAGGACTCGGCGGGTCTTGGAGCCCTTTGCCACTGCCGCACGCCTCGCTTCCTCTCCCACCAACTCTTCAGTGGGCATTTTCCCCGCCAGGCTTGGGCAAAATGAAAAGTGGATTCTAAATTAACACAAAACGTTGTCAAAATTGTCAAAGTGCTAAAAAATAGGCAAAAACGACGGTTTTAGTGCGTTTAAACCCAATAAAACTACATAGTAGCAGCATGGATGAGCTAAATAGCCATAATTAGCACTAATGCTGGTGTTCCAGAGGCTATCAATCCAAGTCTCGATAGTCATTGTCATAGTCCTACTCAATAAAAACAGACTATCAGTAGTAAAGTATTTATTAAAGTGCACTTCAACAGGCTTTTTAATGTTTTACTTTGCTGTTGACGGCCAAGCCCCCCCCCCCCTTTCCCCCCTAGATTTTCGATTTCGGGAGGGGGAATTCCCCCTTTCCCCCTCCCTGGATCCGTAACTGGTTACTGACACTATACTAGGCTTAAACATACCTTTTGCAGCATTGATTTTTGACATCCGAAATGGTCTCGGAGAACATTAAAAGACCAACTTTTTTTCAAAATAAAAATTAATTAGAAAAAAATGAAAAATCCTTTTTTTACCCAAGCCTGGTCCCTGCTGTGCGCTGCACCTGCTCCGTTGCTGCACTGCTGGAGCGAGCAGGCGAATCGCTTAGCGCAGTTCTCTCTGTGCGCGTATTTGCCGTACGTTGTGTAAACTACCGCTGCCCACAGCACACTGCGAGATAAGACGTGTTCTCGAAGCGGCACGTCGCCGTTTGCACGCCCGTGGGTGCCCATAAAGGAAGGGCCCGATAACCTTACCAGGGAAAGCTTATTTCTAGCGGGGAGGGGGAGGGGGGGCTAGAGCCACAAGTGTCGGGTGGATGTCAAGGAGGGAGACATTTTGCGGCAAAATGGCGTCATAGTTAAGAGGCTACTTTCCGAAAAAAATAAGGTCTAAATATCGCTATTTCCGTTTTTTTGTGACGATTTTATGGGAAAAACGTAAAAACTCTCGTCACTCCTTTGGAGATGTTAAAGAAGCTTCCCTAGATTCTGGCGGGTGGTGACTGGTGGGGGGGGGGGGGTTGGGAGGTGCTGAAGTACAGTCGAAGTGCGACGTTCAGAGGAACGGTGCAGCGGCGTCGAGTAGCGGCAGCGCGGCAGCGCCTTCTCGGCTGTCGGCGCCCGGCGGTGGGGGCGGTGCCTCGGTGTTGGGCAAGGTCGAGGCCCGGCAGAGCAAGTGGCGCAAGAAGGTCGAGCAGCAGCGCAAGAGCATCTTCACCGACCACACCATGTTGAATTAAAAAGTAGTACCGCAAATCCTCTAATGCCACCCCTGGCCCAGGCACTATTGATATTGTTCAAATCTCGAAGTTCACTTCAGTAGAATGTACTAGAAACGTACCTTCACTGTACCTATGGCCTGTTCTTTGTCCATTGTACAACGCAAGATAGAAGAGGCTTCTACTTGTCCTGGGACACTATTGTAAATGGAGCACTGTTGGAGGATTTACGGTATGCTGTATCGAAATCTGAAAGAAAACCCGTTGTGTAGTGTGCAGGTAGACCCCACTAAATGCGACCTTGCGATATCCTGTGGTGGCACATGGCTGATTGCTGTTGTTCTTCTAGAATATCTGTCACTACAAGCAAAGCTTCCTCACCAACGGTTGTCGCAGGTCTGCCTGTGTTGTCATGTCAGCCTAAGCTAAGTGTGGTGTCCTCAAGTGTATAGATCGCCCTTCGTACTGATTTGCTGTGTGTTTTGCTCGTCCTTGTGGTTGTATGCGCTGCGCACAGAGTCTCACATTCGCCACATAGGGCCGAAGTTGTCTTCTTTTTAAAAGCTGCGTTTGTCAGTTGGCGTCCGGGCACCGCATGATGTCTTCGCGCGTGGTTCCCCATCGAAGAAATAAATACCAGTGTGAGAAATGCGAACCCTAATGTGACGATTTGTTCAATGCGGTTTCTTCCAATTTTCAGTCGCTTATGACTTTTGATTGTGAGAACGGATTCTGGCGAGTGATAGCTCAAAAGAAGAGCCTTGTAGATCGGAATCGACTATCGAGTAAGAATGCTAATTTTGATCATTTTTGCCCCCCCCCCATGTTTGTATTTTGATCAAATCGCAAAAATAAAATCGGCCCACCTCCCTGAACGCCTTTTATTTGCCGACCCCCCCCCCCCCATAACTAGCCCCTTCTTACGGGCTGAACGAAGCAATTATCCCGGATGGTTAATTACACGGTTTACGGTGCATTGTGCGTGCATTTTAACCACAAAGCATCGAAAGCTAGTCACAAACTTGAGTGTTGTTGACGGAGTAGAACGAGTATCCGCGAGACATGTTTTATCAAGCCGAAACGAGTGCGCCAACTGCCACGACGTGCAACGTGCGTATCTACACGAGTTGGAACACCCCTCGGCCATACCTGTAACCGAGTCTGGAAGAGTGGGGGGGGGGGGTAAATGGCCGAATTCTGGGGGGGGGGTGTCTGCATCAAAAAGTGGGGGGGGTAGCTGGCCATTCTTTGAGTTTATACTTGTACTTTTTGGTCAAAAATGGGGATAAATAGGGTCTAAACAGTGTTATTTAGCTGTTTTATGGTCATGTGACACTGAAATACACCAACATTTACTCGCTTTTATCGTTTTAGACAGAGTGAAAATCCCTTGTGAAAATTCTGGGGGAGCTTGGGGGGGGGGGGGGGGGAAAATTGTTGGGTAACCCCCCAACCCCCAAGTTACAGGTATGCCCTCAGCGGACCTTAGCTTCGCACAAGCAAATTGCGTCTTCTTCAAAAAGACGCACACTGCTTGTGCTTTCAAAGGACGCAAATCAGCGAATCTCAGCGCCTGGCTGCGGCGGCGGCGCCCACGTTGCGCGTGACGGTGGAGGTGCCGTCGACGAACTTGGTCTTGAAGAGCACGTTCGCATTGTTGAACATGCCATCCTTGAGACTCACGATGATGAACTGCAAACGCGGAGGAAAGAATACGTGTGCGCGCGTGTTGTTCTCGGTAGACTGTTGCTATGCACACTCCCACTATACCTGAGAGGCTGGGGAGGGGTACCCTTCTCCACTTGGGACACGAGGTTGACACCACACACACGCACACTATACCGCCCCCCGCCCATACCTGTAACTGGGGGGGGGGGGTTGGGGGGTTTCCCTCCCCCCACCTGCTGGTTTTGACCCCCCCACACCCCCCCCCCCCAACCCCCCCAGGTTCGTGCGAAACCCCACCCACCCCCCCCCAGACTTTTTGAAAACTTTCTACTACATACTATATTGCTAAATAAATGCACTTTGTACAGTGTTTTTGAGCAAGAATCGACCCAAAAGTGTCTAGTTTGCGTTATTTACAGTGTATTTCGGCTAAAAAGTACCTATTTTCAGGCTTTTACAGTGTATTTTTGACTAAAAATAGACCAAAAATTGCCCATTTTTTTCTGCCCAGACCCCCCCTCCTCCAGATTTTCACCCCCCCCCCCCCCCCCCCCCCCAGAAAGCGCTCGGACCCCCCCCCCCAGGTCCAATTCCCGGTTACAGGTATGCCCCCGCCCCATATATCGTGAATGCACTTTTGGTTAAAATTTGTCGAAACAGCGTCATTTTCTGGTGATGAATTGGTAGAAAGGATGCAAAAAAAACGTTTATCAATCTGGAGAGGTTAAAAATGCGACTTGCATGATCGCGTCGATGTTCTATCCATCCCTCCCCCATCTCAACACGCTCCACTTTCTTCCCCGATTTTTCTTTGGTAAACCTCTAATGTTCGCACAATCTGTTGTCGACCGTTTCTGGTCGGCTCTAATTCAAGGACGCGTCACGTGCGTCAGATGTGAATTCGATTTGCAGCCAGGCCAGTACCACTGACTTTAAAGCTTGCACGTGCTGGATACCAACTTCACACTTCGCTCGACACCTCGGTTGAGGCATCCTTTTTTGCTTTCCACAATACTCTTTTGTGGTAAATCAATTGAAGAACACGCAGCGCCTGTAGCAGCAATGCTGAAGTCTGCCCTACTCCTTGCCGTCACTGTTTGCGCACTGCTCAGCCAGAAGGGTAAGTAATGAATAATGATGAGTGTGTGACGTCGACCTGAGCACTTTTTCGTTTCTGCACTGCATTCGCGCACTCACTCAGTCCAGCAACTCTACTCTTGTGGCTCGCATTCAGTTAGCCTGGGCGCCAGCGTGCCCGCAGCAGCAGAAGACTCGCCAGTGAATGGCTCCTCGACCTCGACGAACGTACTCTCCCGGGCGCAGATCGTCGCCTGCGGCCTGCAGCTGACAGCGCAAGAGAGCGAGCAGCACGACCGCTGCCTCGCCAGCTGCGACGCGAGCGCCACGCAGGCGAAGGTTGGCGAGTGCGAAGTGGATGGGGTCGTGCCCGTCTGCGACACCTACCTCGGCAACCAGACGGAATTCTGCGCAGCCTTCGACGACGTCGTTCGCTGCGGCGTGTCCGTCACTTCTCACCAACCCATCCACCGACGATTGGCCCCGTGCCTCGTTTCAGCGAGTGCTACAGCGAGCACGAGATCAAGGCGTTCCGGACGGGCCTGCTGGCCCTCTGCGAGTCGACCAAGGAGATGCGTCAGGATGCTGGCTGGCCTTCGGTAGCATACTTTGTTCGCCAGCGAATACTGGGTGGTCTTCCACTGGTGAACACTGCTGCTCTCGCGTTCGCCACCACAGCTCCTCGAGGCACTGCGCGCGACGGGACCCCTGCTCGCTGGCAAGAAGGCGGAGTGCAAGCGCCAGCTGACCCCGTCATCGCCATCGACAGCAGCAACGTCCACGGCTGGAGAAGGCGACAATAGCGTGCAAGCGGCCTGCTTCCGCCACTGGCGCGAACTCATGGAGGACCACTGCTCCGTCGCCAAATGCGTCATCGACTGTGCGCGCAGCGCCAGCGGATCGAGAGAAAGATGGTGGTCAATGCGTGCCATTCAGACATGCGCACAACACCGGCCGAGCTCGTCGGGGTGGCTGGAGGCCAACTGCAAGAGGTCACCGAGTGGTCAGTTCGTGCATGTGCGGCGCCTCTCCGCACGCGTGCTAGTCACTGACCACCAGCTCGGCACCCAGGTACATGGGCGTGTCGGGCAGACAGGCGTCGTCCTACAGCGCCTACTGCGACGCCGAGACGACGAGGGCGAGCGTAGACAGGAGTCACTGCGCCTCCGACGCCTGCGTGCTCAACGTCCAGAACTATGGCGACTCCCCGTAAAGACGTACGGTCCCTGGCCGCCCGCATTACCACCGAGACATCCTGCGGACGCACACAGAGAGGGAAGCATCGATCGGTTGTTGACTGATGCGACCCGGGCTTTTGAGTGGAGGAGGAATGCAATAGTACGATTTTGAGTGCAATGAGTGCAACAACGCCACACACGTGACACGCGCACGCACGCTCGTATCTCCCTAGAACACCTGCTGCAGGCACGCTTGAGGGCAATTCCGGCCACCCCCCCCCCTTATTTCCTCTCTTGCTACGCTCTTGCCTTCTGCTTAGAGAGAGACGTAACAGAACGCGTACCTGGGAGCCCTTGAAGTGGGACCTGATCATGGAGCCGATGTTCTGCGTGTGACTCAGATCCAGCGCGGCGTCCACCTCGTCCAGGATGTAGAAGGGAGCCGGGCTGTACTTGAGCATGGCCAACACGAGCGACAAGGCCACCAGAGACCGCTGGCCTGCACGCACGCACTGATGCGCGTTCACGAACCAGTCACGCGCCGGCACGCACGCACGCACGCACGCACGCACGCTACCTCCACTCAATTCCGACAAGGACTCCTTCCAAAGGTCGCCGAACGCGACGCGTATTTCGAGGCCCGTCAACGCCTGGCCTTCACTAAAAAAGAACTGCAACATTAAGAATATTAAGGAAAATTTTGCAGGTGGCTGCAAAAAAAGGAGAATATGTGACGCTCCTTTAGGCCCAGTTTGAAAAAACGCGGTATTAAAAGTAGCCACTTCATCAGATGATCAACTTCAGTTTGGACAAACTGTGTATAATCGAACCAAGCGCAGCAACACGTCACATATTCGGCGTTTGTTGTGCTCGCTTGGATCACTGGAAAGGCAGTCCAGGCTGCATGAGGACCGAGGCCTTTCATTCCTTGGACTCAGAGACGAGAGCGGGCCTTATCCTTGACTGGACGTCTACAGATGGCAGTTCCGTCCGTCCATAGGCACAGGCTAACAGAAGCGGAACAAAGATGAACGAGAATCGAAGATTGAATGTAGGGTATACAATGTACTTGGTACTCAAGATCGTGAATTGATGGTGCATATCACTTACTGTAAGGGCAAGCCACATATTAAAAATTTAAGATGGGCAGGGTAGCGAAATTATTTATGCAGAATCTTTGGCTGTGTGCCCTGTCCATCCATACGATGCCTAATGAATCGTCAGAGAATGCGCATCGTCAGAGAGATGAAAGAGTTTGTGAGGGTGGATTGATAGTGGTAGTGTTGTGGCTGTGTGCGATGGCTCGCACAACAAACGCCGAATATGTGACGTGTTGCTGCGCTTGGTTCGATTATACACAGTTTGTCCAAACTGAAGTTGATCATCTGATGAAGTGGCTACTTTTAATACCGCGTTTTTTCAAACTGGGCCTAAAGGAGCGTCACATATTCTCCTTTTTTTGCAGCCACCTGCAAAATTTTCCTTAATACAGTGTTTTTTCGTAAAAGAAAGATTAATCAAAAACTCACGCACGCACACACATACAAACCCACAGCAGCAGACCAGAACGGACGCATGCTCAGTGTTGCACCATAAAGCTTATGAAAAGCGTGTACCACTGTACACATTGTGCGTGCGTGCGTGCGTGCGTGCGTGCGTGCGTGCGTGCGTGCGTGCGTGCGTACGTGCGTGCGCGCGCGTGCGTCCATGCGGGTGTGCAGATGTGTCATTTTCATGTATCAGGGGCTGTAGCAAGCATTCGTCCATAAATATTTTTCCTAGCTCAAAAAATTACCAAAATTCTGGAAAAAGAACCTAGAAAAGAGACAAAAAATGTGGAATGGACTGGAGACACTGCAGTAAAGCAACGCTGATGGGTTTTCCAAGGGGACACGTGCAAAGGCACAGGCAGGCGTTACTGGGATTCGAACCAGCGACCTCTTGATTAAGGGAACATGGTAAAAAGAAGAATGTGCCCAGTAAACCATAGCTGGCATGTAACAAGAGTCCCTCCGGCGATTTCATTTTTTGATGTGGAGCATAGATACCTGCGAGGTTTCCGTCCAATTGATGCAGGCGCGAGTGGGCGACGAACCAAGAAGCTTGTCATGTAAAGTGGGTCCTGCCATCTCCAAAAACTTCTCGGTAATGCACAAGCGTATGGAAGCGTGTTATAACTTAATCGATTCCCCCTTTGAATGCGCTTCTTTTGAGCTATCACGCGCCAGAATTCGTTCAGGAAATGAAAAATAATGCACGATCATAGTTCCAAATTTTGCCCAAAATGGGGGTGCGCCAAGAGGGTCGAGCTGCGAAACATGGAAATCGGAGCGCTCCCATTCTCGAAAGTGACCTATTACAGGTCCAGACGAGTAACTTTCATCATTACAGCACAGCTCTGCGACGAACGGTTGAAGCGTCTATAGCTAACAAACTTTTGGAACAAAACACCGAAAAAATGGCCTTTCGAAGAGGGCTGACAGAGACACGGGCATCGGAGCGCTCCCATTTGTCGAAAGTAACCTATTCCAAGTCCGGACGAATAACTTGTGTCATTACAGCACAGCGGTATCACGAACGGTTGAAGCGCCTATAGGTCACAAACTTTTTTTGGTCGGATTTGCCGAAATTTTGGTTGCCAATATCTCATTATGTGGTGAGAATTTCAAATGTCATGCAAGCGCCCCAGACATTCTTTGTAAAGCTGTTCACGAATATCAAAAAACATTTGGGGGTTTACTCGGCTTTTTTTCGACTTTTACTCTTGTCGGGTTTTGGCCAAAATAAAACGACTATGTTTCGAAAAATGACCAAATCGGCCATAACTATAGATCCGAAGCACCTAGATAAATTTACCTTGGGGCACAAAATTGCCATCATGTACTACGTGCTCACGCCAAGTTTCGTCCCAATCAACAGTAGCGTTCCAGAGCGGCGACCCTAAAAGTGTGTGCAGAACATGAAAAAAAAAAACACCACTTTTTTGGAACATTTTTGTACAATTTGTCTCAACGCGTTCGAGTACCAAAACGCGGGACGGCTCATTCGATTCCGGTCTAGAAGGCGGTTCTTTTGAGCTATCATTCGCCACAATCCGTTCAGGCAATCAAGAGTTATAAGCGACTGAAAATTCAACAAACCGCATTGAGGAAGTGCTCACATATTAGGGTTGTACGCTGCCGCGTACACCCTGATTTTCACCTTCTGCATCGCCACTGCAACTACAATAGTACAACAGTAGTTGAGGATGTTGGGAACCCGCCGCAAGCACAATCTCTGCGAAGCAATGTTACACGAAAATATAGTTACTTACGCTGGTACCTCTCTTGCACACAACTCACAAATTAAAATCAAAAATTTAGAAAATAATGCAAAAATTCTCACGCGTAGGGCGGCGGCGGTTTGAGGACGGCAGTCGTGCCGGGCAGCAGTGTGCGGAATATCTCGGTGAAGTCCTCAAATTTAACTTTTTTTTTAATTTGACATTTCAAAATTAACCCAAATGCACCTTGTCGACTTTTCGCCACGCCTTCAGATTGGCTTCCTTCTTCTTCTTGTCCAAGTCGTCGATGGTGCGCTTCAGCTTGCGCTTGTCCTCCTCCAAATTCTCTTGCTTCTCCTGCAGGCTCTTTGCCTGCAGATTTCGCGAAATTAAATTACCGAAAACCCTCTGATTACCCCCTCCTTCCTGGCGGCCCCTTCGAGTTTACCAGGACCCTGAAAAACTGCATCCTCCCCCCCCCCACCCCCATATCTAAATGAGCCACCGTGTATAGGTTAAATTCCAAATTTTTCACTTTTCGGGGGGGGGGGATGGTCCAGGACCCCGCCGAAAGGGGCGGCGTCCGACTAAGGGGGGGGGCGAAGGGAGGGGGGGAGTAGGTGATGTGAGTGTACACTGAAAAGTGCCGTCAAAATTTTTCCGTAAGGAAAGATCCCCGCCCTCTCTCGCTCGAACTCGTTCATGGACTGGCGTTACAATCCAGCTATACGTGTAACTGGAAAGGGGATGGGATGGGGGAGGGGGGGGGGGGGTAATGGGGGATTCTGCCGTGTTCCCATGTTCCACTGCCCGCATCAGCAGAATTTTCCAGAATTTTTCTTAGTACATGAACGCCTGGTGTAGGGAGAACTCAAAAGCCTATCCATCGAATAAATACCCCACTGTGCGTACGTCACCCGATTACAGTGCAGCTACCACCAATTATCTGCCCACCTCTCTCCGACCATCATAGTAGACCAGGGAGTGGGGGGGGGGACAGGGGTAGTATTCGAAGAGGCTGCGGGGGGGGGGGGGGGGTGCGCACATACCTCGTTCTCGTATCTTGCTCATTTCCTGCATGGCCTCGAAGTTGACGCGTCTCTTGAGCTGCTCCAGACGCTGCCGGTCCGTCTCCACCTTCTTGGCGGCCGTCTCGCCGCTGACGCGCGAGAAGTCGTACTCGCCGCCCGCCTGGTTGAACTTGCCCTCCTCGAAGCGGATCCAGGGCTGCTCGCGAAGCAGGAACTGCACCTGCACAGTCGAGGCACAACGACACTCGCTGCTGTTGTTGTTGTTGTTGTTGTTGGATTTGGGCTCGACGCTAGGAGGCTGCATACCGATCTCTATGACGCCTTCGCGTCTTCTAGTGATTTCAGCACCCAGAACCTTGCGCGCAAGATGCCGATTCCATTCCCCACCCACTAGGCCATATACTGTCCCAAACGACACTCAGTCGCGGCCCGTCTTTTTTTTCAACATGAATAGCAAAAAAAAAGCATCTGTTGATAGACAATTTAAAAATGTTCTCGAATTCGTATTTTTCACTTTCTGTCCAATACGATTTTTCTTTGGCTGTTTGCTCTGCTGGTCGTAGTGTGTCTTTTGGTCATTTCTCTATCAAATATGTTACTGATTTGCCAAGAAATTTCTGTAACAAAGTGCCCACTGACGTGTTTGTCGTAGTCGCTGGCCGCCTCCTCCGATCCGCTGGCCGCCTTGCGCAAGCGCTCGCGTTTCAGCTCTGAAAGATCGCGCGCTACGGCGCCAGTTTTTGGGCCCCATTTCAACAAATATTCACCTTCAAACGAACAGGCGCTACCACGCCTTACCAGAACAACAGATAAAGAAGAGGGGTACTTATTATTGGGGGATTGCAGCAGACAGAACAACGACCACATAATCGCCAGACGCCAAAGACAGTGCAATTCCTCTCTAGGGGTTCGGTTCGGAACAATTCTTGCTTAGACAATTGAAACACATACCGTAAACCCTATAATTAGCCCCCCCCCCTATAATTACGCCCCCTCCCTATATGGACTATCTTCTGAAAGGCAAAATTTAAAGTCTGGGTGTATGTATGGTCGCGTATGTGTATGTCTGTGCATGTATGTGCATATGAGACTCTGTGAGAGTGTGTTAGAGTGTACCAATGTATGTGTGCAGCGTCGTTTTTCCCTTAAAAAACGTCTCCACTCGCCTTTTCGCCCACAAAACTTCCCATAAATCGACACTTTCAGTTTATAAGCCCCCCCCCATACCTGGAACAGGGTATGGCAGAGTGGGGGGGGGTAGCTGGCCTGATTTTGGGGGAGGGGGTCTCCGGAGCAAAAAGTGGGGGGGGGTAACTGGCCATTGTTTGAGTTATAATGGTACTTTTTGGTCTAAAATGGGTATGAAAAGTGGTGTAAACAGTCTTATTTAGCTGTTTTATGGTCATGTAACATTGAAAAGCGCTGAAAAACACCAACAGTTACTCACCTTTATCGTTTTACACATGACGAAAATCCTTTGGCAAAATTCTGGGGGGGGGGGGGGGGGGGGGAGTTGGGGGGTGGTTGAAGGTTTTAGTGGGGGGCCCCCAACGTCCCTCCAAACCGCCCCCCCAGTTACAGGTATGCCCCCCCCC
>JASAMY010002135.1:0-23077 GCA_030248085.1 Paralinhomoeus sp. GSCO2_6 | reverse complement strand
GCGCATGTACCGTAATTTAGCCGAGAGTACATGTCATACGGTAGGTGGACGGAGGTCGTTGCCGTCGTCCGTGCCAACCGCAAAAACACGCAAAAAGCTGTCGGTCGCACCGCGTCCCAAGGCCCGTCTGTATCACTCTCTCACAATTCAAAATCGACGTCGCGTTTGTCGCGTTTTTGTGCTCTTTTTGTCGCACTCCCAGGTTACCGTATCGTCCCCAAACTACTCATCGTCAATAGTATTCTGCTTCCCACCGAAGGTACCGTGCAAGAACGCGCTTCCTCGGTTCCCTCCCTACCTGTCGGCCTGATTGGCGGCGACTCGGCTCGTTTTCGGGGTCACCCAGCGCCGCTTCCCTTTGTCGCTTCTACTCCAACCTTGGCAGTACAGTAACTTTCGAATTCTGCTTTTGAGATGTCTGATTGGCGCCCTTCTTCCAATGATGGGTTTATTCGATTTCGATCGCTCACCGTACTATTCGGAACTGGCAGCCGGCTGGCCGAGATTGGCAGTCGCGTCGAGTCGAGACTTCGAATCCAGCCCAAAAGACAAACTGCCGAGAAAGATGAAATCAGCCGCGCTTTTGTGGTTGTGCGTTGCCGCGTTCATCTGCCTGTCGTCTGCCGGGAGATGCATGGACATGAAATCAGCCCGACGCGCAACGCCACCAACTACGGTATGGTCTCATTAATATGGAGTTTATGTATCTGCTATCGATGTAATCTGAAATCGGTCTTGTAAAGCCCCCCCCACGCCACTGAGGGCCGGCATTGCTATGAGATGAGACCAATTTGAAAAATTCCGGCGCATTTCACAGATTTTCAGATACAGCAAGGTGTATGCATAGCAAACCACTATACCACCTTACGTTTGACTCAACAATTTGACTTGCATTAGAAGTTTGTCTTAAAAAAGACTACAAAACGACACCTTTTATCGAAAAACTCATGCTTTGTCGGGTAGACTCAGGCTTTGGTTAGGGTTAAAAATGCAAAAACTGTTGTTCAATTACTTATTGACCTCTTGGGACGTCAAGTCTGTCCAGCTACCTACCTACCGTAAATCCCCGATGAACTACTGGGCGTTATTTTTCAACCCCACTTTCTACCCTGGGCGTTCATTGGAGGGGGGCGTTCATTGGAGGAGGTGGTGGGGGCGTTCCTGGGAGGAATGGGGTCTGGGGAGGAAAAAGTAGGCCATTTTTGGTCAAAAAATACACTAAAAACCCGAAAATATGTACGCTTTAGTCAAAATACACTGTAAATAACGTAATATAGGTACTTATTGGTCGATTTTTTTTCTCAAAAACTGCACAAATACTGAGGCGAATTCTTTTTAATGCAATTCTGTTTATTTCACCTCTAAGCCTGGTTTGTCTGCGCTGTTATAACTTTTGATTGTGCTTTAGGCAAAGCGTGAAAACGATCGCCTGCAACCTTGATCATGCACAGTCACCAGAAGTGGTGGAGCGAAACAGAGGCTTTTGGCTTTCGCTTCTCTCACGCGCATCCAAGCTGGACTCTGTGGAGACTCTATTCATACAGCCGTTCAATCCCAGCTTTTTTAGATTTTTCAAGTCCTCTAGCGGGCTCGTGCTAAGTGCCCTTCGGGAGTTGCATATCTGTACGCTGCATGACATGCAATTGACGTCTCCTGACGACGACACAGCCTACTTCGACGCCCATAATCACGACTAGCGGTGGCTGGCAGAGCTGATGCCGAATCTGCAGCGTCTGGAGATGCTGCCATTCGCCTACTGCAACGCTCCCGCTGTGGATGCCCGAAGTTCCCGCACGTCACGCATCTGTTGATCAGAAAAATCGACATTGGCGCCCGCAGCTCGGAGTTGCTCGCGGAAATACCCCGCATGTTCCCGAGTCTGACCCACCTGGTCGTGCGCAAGTGGGCGAGGTCCAAGTCCAACTCGGACAACCTCGGGCTGTTCGTCGCGCTGGCCGAGAACTTGCGCTATCTCTCCGTGGGAACGCTCCTGCACTCCTTTCGATACTCGCAGACGTTTGGCTTTCAACCGGCGGGCCGTATAGTGCGCGTCTTGCCGGCGGGCCGTATAGTGCATTTCTTCGTGCTCGTCGTACCCATACATGTAACTGGCGAGGGGTTGGGGGCCCCATCCGGAATTTTGCCCCCCCCCAGACCCCCCTCCCGAATTTTCCTCAAGTTTTCCAACTGGTCTACAATTGTAAAGTAATGCATGTACTTTTCGTTTTTTTCAGTGTTTTTTTACCTTAGAACAGCTGAATAACGCTATTTATGGCCTATTTTAACGCATTTTAGACCTTTTTTGACTTAAAATTTGCCTTATTTGGCAATATTTAGGTACGTTTTTTCCTTCAGGGAACCCCTCCCTCTTCAAATCTGCGTGCCCCCCCCCCCAAGCGGCACGCCCCCCAGAATGGTCTCCAACCCTCCCCCCCCCACTTCATGTATGCTAAACCCGGTTACATGTATGCTGTACCTGTTTCTTTTCCTCTAGGAACTTTTGCCCACGCAGCGTCCGCAACTGCAGATCGATTATGACCAAATTGGAGACGAAATTCCTCAGATGGAACACGTCGTCCGGATGGATCTGCGCATTTGCAAGCGCATTTCCGGGCCCAATGTCAAGTTGCTGAAGGATCCGTCCGAGAGAAGGGCTGCGTACGAGAGCTTTTGCGGCGCTTTTGAGGCCGAGCGTACGTTTGGTGAGTTGTTTTCCATGGTTGCGCTGCCGTATTGTAGCCGTGTTATTTTCCTGCTTGGGGGTATGCATACCTGTAGCCGGGTCTGGAAGAGTGGGGGGGGAGGTAAATGGCCGAATTCTGGGGGGTGTCTGGACCAAAAAGAGGGGGATAGCGGGTCATTTTTTGAGTTATACTGGTACTTTTTGGTCAAAAAAGGGCATAAATAGGGTCTAAACCGTGTTATTTAGCTGTTTAATGGTGATATAACACTGAAAAGCACTGAAATACACCAACATTTACTCACTTTTATCGTTTTAGACAGAGTGAAAATCCCTTGGGAAAACTGTGGGGGGGGGGGGGGTGAAAAATTTGGGGGCCCCCAAACACCCGCCCCAGTTACAGGTATTCGGGGAGTGGGTGAAAGCCCCAACCGCTTTTTGAAATGGGGTATGCCAATGCGTGGACGGACGGCATGTAGCCATTTCAGTTGGCGACCCCATAGCCGACCCCTGTCCCGAGTCAGACGGCTGCTGTCCACGTGCGCCCATACATGTGAACGGGTTTTTGAAGTGGGGGGGGGGGGTCGGAGACCATTCTGGGGGGGGGGGGTGTCAGAGGGCAAAAAAGTGTACCTAAATTGTGTCTAAATTGGCACTTTATGGTCAAAAAATGGGCTAGAATACCTAGGCTATAAATAGCGTTACTGAGCTTTTTAGGGTGAAAAAACACTGAAAAAATACACTACTTTCTACAGTTGTAGACAAGTTGAAAGACGGTTGAAGGGGGGGGGGGGGCGGGGTGGGGTTAAAATTCCGGCTGGGGCGGCAACCCCCCCCCCCCCAGTTATATGTATTGTATGCCTGCTCCACGTTAGAGAAGATATGTACACAAGCAACTTGCGTATGTACATACCTGCTTATAGCTCGCAAGGAGGAGTAGCGGTATGGAAAGCGTAGAGACAACTTCTGCAACGGCCAGCAACGACGAACAGAAGTCAAAGGCTAAGAAGAAGAAGCAGAAAAACAAGAAACGATACAAAACCTGATCGGATCGGCGTGGCACTACCCGTTGCATTACACATGACAGAGTAGGTCGGTCCAGACAACTGACATTGACACATTTGCAAGCTGATTGGCACTGTTGCATACAGCGAGCTGGAAATCACCATCTCAGTGTCACGCCGCATTTTAACTGGCAATGTGTATGTATGCAATTTAGCTCGTAACAGTTACTTTTAGACAAAACAAATCATCACGCCCCCTGCGTGTATGCGTGCCGGGTACATACACACACGCTGACGTTCATGCTGGGGGCGAAACCATTTTCTTTTGCCCTTTTATTCACACCGTTTCCTTTTGTTCCCTTACCTTTGTTCGAGTCATATGATGAACTGTTTGGATCACTCGCACACCGCGAATCTTCCACCGAAATTTATCACCTCTCTCGAAGTCATCTATTCTAGTGCTCTCTTACAGTTTCGACTTGCTATGGTCGTCACGTTTTTGATTGAAGCGTTCAATCTCGAAAGGTTTTGTTGGACAGGGCGGCGTCTCGTTGGCCGCCATCGCCGCCAGAGTCGCTCCAATGGCCGGAGCGAATCGGAAACCCGATCCGGAAAAGCCCGCTCCTATGATCACGTTCGGAATAGTCGGATGCCGGTCGAGGATGAAGTGATGGTCTGGAGTCGTCTGAATTTGCATACAGTAATTTTGGCTACGGTCACGCAACCAACGCCTCGCATCAGTTCGCAAACCTTTTTATGTTTCAAATTTTCTTTTTTGATATTGTACTTGCTTGTTTGTACTCTGAAATACACTCAATTCCACCAACGCACTTACACTGTACATGCAGTTCTCCACGACGGCCGGCTGGCTCTTGAGCTTGGGAAAGTGTCGCTTGATGTACTCGGTGACGGGCTTGGTCAGCCTGTCACCGACACTCGTCTGACTCGGCCTGTCCGGGTCGCAGGCAATGCCGTCGTGAAATGCCAACTGAATTGTTTGTAACGCATTCGTATAATAAGAAGTGGATTGCGATTCTCTGTGATTGCGATTCTCTGAGCTCGTTGCTGATGGGTTCTGCAGTGAGGTTGCAGGGGGGGGGGGGCAGCGTATGGCCTAGTGATAGAGAATCGCCCTCTTGCGCGCCTGGTTACGGGTTCGATTATAGCTGAATCCACTAGATCGAGGACTTCCCTCTGAATGGCTTCTTCGTGCTGTCGCCGCCCTAGATTACAGATGGCATTTTTCTGAATGTCTTTGTCCAATTACCTATGCGGCTACAGACGGGAAGGCGTCTGGAGATGGGTGCTAGGTACATATGTGGGTCATTGACAGTCTCCTAGCGTTTCCCCTACTCAAAACAACAGCAAGGTTGCAGGGTGCATGATACACAGTGCTGCTGAACAATGTTCACCTTAAAGAGTCCAGGATATTCGCCGATGGGCAAGCCATAGACGACGGTGCCGTCTTTGTTCTGTCCAATGAAAGTGGGGAAACGGCTCTGGTCGTAGAGAGATGGCTCCGTTGCCTCCCAGAAGCAGGGCTGCACTCTCAGAATCTCAAGCAGTTCAATTCGTCAGAAATCACCCGTCATTCACGCATGTTTGAACAGCGTAAACGCTCGCATACATCCATGGGCAGCTGGAGGCGGCCTTGCATGGTCGCCAGAAACTTGAAAAGAAATCAGAAATCAGTTTAGGTATTCCGGTTTCACCGGGTCAGAGTGCGTCGTGGCAGGCGATGTTGAACGCGTCGTCCTTGGCGTCGAGGGCGGAGTTGGGCAGGAGAGGACGCGCCACTGCTCCGCTCAGTCTCCTGCACGTCCCAGTTGGAGTGGGGCGTCGTGAGCAAGGCGAGCTGCCGGCCGTCGCAGTGGACCATTAAAATGTCGACGGAGACGCACGTCGCCGCTCGTCTCGTGCTGCAGAACCATCGTGGGGCCAGCCGAGAACCGACCCGTCTCCAGCTCGAACGTCCGGCACTCGAGCAGCGTCCGGCACCGGAACACGAACGGCTGGAGGCCGTAGATCGAGCTGTCCTCTTCGCCCTGGTAGCGCGGCGCCGCAGCGTCTCTTCACAGGCTTTACATTCCATCCGCATCCGCAGCCCGCCGGCATGTCCGCCTCGAGGCTCGCGAACGAGTTCGTCTCGAAGTCGTACTCTTGACACGGCGCGAGCCTTGGACCCGGTCCGCTGTGTGTGCCGAGCAGACACAGGTAGGCGGCCTTGTCGCCTGCGAAGCGGCCCAGCGGGGCGGCGGACTCGAGGACATATGTACTCGCGACGGTATAGCGGCGCTCGAACGCACGAATCTTTGCCGCCTGTTGGTTGAGCGTGTAGTCGGTGGGCTGCGAAGCGACCTTCGCCACCTCGTCGCCTTGGAACGCGACGGTCGATTGCATGGAAGTCACCTTCTTTGTTCGCCTTTATCACCTCTTCCGCCAAAATAATAGAACCTGCGTATGCAATGCTTTGTTGTGTGGTTGCGCGCGTGCGTGCGTGCCGGTGCATGCGCGTGCGTGAATTTTTATGTTTTAATTTTTGCTTAGGCTTAGGCTTAGGCTTACGCTTCGGCTTAGGGTAAGGCTCAGCCTACGCCTACGCGCAACCTAAGCATCAGCAACTGAATTTCTCATTTGCTACCGTATTTCTCACTTTTTAGGACCAAGTCACAATGCGAACGGAGAGACACGAGAGAGGTGCTAGAAATATTTCGGGGTGGAAGATTCGCGGTGTGCGGACAGCTGATCCAAACAGTTCATCATATGACTCGAACAAAGGTAAGGGAACAAAAGGAAACGGTGTGAATAAAAGGGCAAAAGAAAATGGTTTCGCCCCCAGCATGAACGTCAGCGTGTGTGTATGTACCCGGCACGCATACACGCAGGGGGCGTGATGATTTGTTTTGTCTAAAAGTAACTGTTACGAGCTAAATTGCATACATACACATTGCCAGTTAAAATGCGGCGTGACACTGAGATGGTGATTTCCAGCTCGCTGTATGCAACAGTGCCAATCAGCTTGCAAATGTGTCAATGTCAGTTGTCTGGACCGACCTACTCTGTCATGTGTAATGCAACGGGTAGTGCCACGCCGATCCGATCAGGTTTTGTATCGTTTCTTGTTTTTCTGCTTCTTCTTCTTAGCCTTTGACTTCTGTTCGTCGTTGCTAGCCGTTGCAGAAGTTGTCTCTACGCTTTCCATACCGCTACTCCTCCTTGCGAGCTATAAGCAGGTACATACGCAAGTTGCTTGTGTACATATCTTCTCTAACGTCGAGCAGGCATACATATAACTGGGGGGGGGGGTTGCCGCCCCAGCCGGAATTTTATCCCTACCCAGCCCCCCCCCCCTTCAACCGTCTTTCAACTTGTCTACAACTGTAGAAAGTAGTGTATTTTTTCAGTTTTTTTTCACTCTAAAAAGCTCAGTAACGCTATTTATAGCCTAGGTATTCTAGCCCATTTTTTGACCATAAAGTGCCAATTTAGACACAATTTAGGTACACTTTTTTGCCCTCTGACACCCCCCCCCCAGAATGGTCTCCGACCCCCCCCACTTCAAAAACCCGTTTACATGTATGGGCGCACGTGGACAGCAGCCGTCTGACTCGGGGCAGGGGTCGGCTATGGGGTCGCCAACTGAAATGGCTACATGCCGTCCGTCCACGCATTGGCATACCCCATTTCAAAAAGCGGTTGGGGCTTTCACCCACTCCCCGAATACCTGTAACTGGGGCGGTTGTTTGGGGGCCCCCAAATTTTTCACCCCCCCCCCCCCCCCGCACAGTTTTCCCAAGGGATTTTCACTCTGTCTAAAACGATAAAAGTGAGTAAATGTTGGTGTATTTCAGTGCTTTTCAGTGTTATATCACCATTAAACAGCTAAATAACACGGTTTAGACCCTATTTATGCCCTTTTTTGACCAAAAAGTACCAGTATAACTCAAAAAATGACCCGCTATCCCCCACTTTTTGGTCCAGACACCCCCCAGAATTCGGCAATTTACCTCCCCCCCCCACTCTTCCAGACCCGGCTACAGGTATGCATACCCCCAAGCAGGAAAATAACACGGCCACAATACGGCAGCGCAACCATGGAAAACAACTCACCAAACGTACGCTCGGCCTCAAAAGCGCCGCAAAAGCTCTCGTACGCAGCCCTTCTCTCGGCCGGATCCTTCAGCAACTTGACAGTGGGCCCGGCAATGCGCTTGCACATGCGCAGATCCATCCGGACGACGTGTTCCATCTGAGGAATTTCGTCTCCAATTTGGTCATAATCGATCTGCAGTTGCGGACGCTGCGTGGGCAAAAGTTCCTAGAGGAAAAGAAACAGGTACAGCATACATGTAACCGGGTTTAGCATACATGAAGTGGGGGGGGGGGGAGGGTTGGAGACCATTCTGGGGGGCGTGCCGATTGGGGGGGGGCAACCACATTTGTAGAGGGAGGGGATAACTTAAGGAAAAAACGTACCTAAATAGTGCCTAATAAGGCAAATTTTTAGTCAAAAAAGGTCTAAAATGCGTTAAAATAGGCCATAAATAGCGTTATTCAGCTGTTCTAAGGTAAAAAAACACTGAAAAAAACGAAAAGTACATGCATTACTTTACAATTGTAGACCAGTTGGAAAACTTGAGGAAAATTCTGGATGGGGGTCTGGGGGGGGGGGGCAAAATTCCGGATGGGGCCCCCAACCCCTCGCCAGTTACATGTATGGGTACGACGAGCACGAAGAAATGCACTATACGGCCCGCCGGCAAGACGCGCACTATACGGCCCGCCGGTTGAAAGCCAAACGTCTGCGAGTATCGAAAGGAGTGCAGGAGCGTTCCCACGGAGAGATAGCGCAAGTTCTCGGCCAGCGCGACGAACAGCCCGAGGTTGTCCGAGTTGGACTTGGACCTCGCCCACTTGCGCACGACCAGGTGGGTCAGACTCGGGAACATGCGGGGTATTTCCGCGAGCAACTCCGAGCTGCGGGCGCCAATGTCGATTTTTCTGATCAACAGATGCGTGACGTGCGGGAACTTCGGGCATCCACAGCGGGAGCGTTGCAGTAGGCGAATGGCAGCATCTCCAGACGCTGCAGATTCGGCATCAGCTCTGCCAGCCACCGCTAGTCGTGATTATGGGCGTCGAAGTAGGCTGTGTCGTCGTCAGGAGACGTCAATTGCATGTCATGCAGCGTACAGATATGCAACTCCCGAAGGGCACTTAGCACGAGCCCGCTAGAGGACTTGAAAAATCTAAAAAAGCTGGGATTGAACGGCTGTATGAATAGAGTCTCCACAGAGTCCAGCTTGGATGCGCGTGAGAGAAGCGAAAGCCAAAAGCCTCTGTTTCGCTCCACCACTTCTGGTGACTGTGCATGATCAAGGTTGCAGGCGATCGTTTTCACGCTTTGCCTAAAGCACAATCAAAAGTTATAACAGCGCAGACAAACCAGGCTTAGAGGTGAAATAAACAGAATTGCATTAAAAAGAATTCGCCTCAGTATTTGTGCAGTTTTTGAGAAAAAAAATCGACCAATAAGTACCTATATTACGTTATTTACAGTGTATTTTGACTAAAGCGTACATATTTTCGGGTTTTTAGTGTATTTTTTGACCAAAAATGGCCTACTTTTTCCTCCCCAGACCCCATTCCTCCAGTTTTCACCCCAACCACCACCCCCTACAGAAAGTGCTCAAACCCTCCCCCCCAGGTCCAATTCCCTATTACAGGTATGCTGTCACCATTCATGAGCAATGACATGACACACACACTCAGCCACAGAGTCAGCCAGCCGCACACAAAAAACACAGCCAAAATAACCAGTCCAGAAGCACGCACCTGCGTTGGAAAACTTGAAACACTTTCTCAAAGAATTCGTGCTGAAAGTTCAAACTTTTCAGCAGATATTTCGAGTTTAGCGCTTCTTTTGCGTATCGAACGCTAAACTCCAGTAGTGATGGAGTGTTGATCTGGAGAATGACAGTGTTCAGCACGCGCTGGAGGCGCTGTTGATGCCGCGAGTGGTACTCAAAATCTTTCGCATCCACCTCGTTCAGATAACAGCTTCTGTGTATGGAGACGTCTTCGTCACTCGCAGGACACTGCAAGCCAATCAGCCATATAACGAGACCAATAGAGCCGTGGTCAACGTGAACATGCAGACTGGTGTAGTCGGCCCATGGCCAGTCGCACGACAGCGCGTCAGCCCACCTTCTGCACACCAATCGGCATTTCGCGATGGTATGAACGGAAAGTGAGCGAAAAATTCGCCGCAAAACGCTCTCGGCAGCGACTTGACAACGGCCACCGCCATTCTTGGAAAAACTCGGTTCATGTGAACCATGTGCACCATGTGAACGGGGGTTGGGGGGGGGTGGTTTCGGCTTTTTCTTGGCTTGTTGGGCTTGCTTGCTTTGCTTGCTTGTTTTTGCTGTGTTTCTGCTGCTGTTTTTCTCTTTCTCTTTTTGCTTGGCTTGCCTGCTCTTTTCCTGCCTGCTTCTTTTCTATCCCTGTGCTGCATTTCGGACCTTTGTTATTTCGGTGCGACACGTTTTTCTCTTGTCTCTCCGTTCGCATTGTGACTTGGTCCTAAAAAGTGAGAAATACGGTAGCAAATGAGAAATTCAGTTGCTGATGCTTAGGTTGCGCGTAGGCGTAGGCTGAGCCTTACCCTAAGCCGAAGCGTAAGCCTAAGCCTAAGCAAAAATTAAAATATAAACATTCACGCACGCGCACGCACCGGCATGCACGCACGCGCGCAAGCACACAACAAAGCATTGCATACGCAGGTTCTATTATTTTGGCGGAAGAGGTGATAAAGGCGAACAAGGAAGGTGACTTCCGTGCAATCGACCGTCGCGTTCCAGGGCGACGAGGTGGCGAAGGTCGCTTCGCAGCCCACCGACTACACGCTCAACCAACAGGCGGCAAAGCGTGCGTTCGAGCGCCGCTATACCGTCGCGAGTACGTATGTCCTCGAGTCCGCCGCTCCGCTGGGCCGCTTCGCAGGCGACAAGGCCGCCTACCTGTGTCTCCTCGGCACACACAGCGGACCGGGTCCAAGGCTCGCGCCGTGTCAAGTGTACCATTTCGAGACGAACTCGTTCGCGAGCCTCGAGGCGGACATGCCGGCGGGCTGCGGATGCGGATGGAATACAGCCTGTGAAGAGACGCTGCGGCGCCGCGCTACCAGGGCGAAGAGGACAGCTCGATCTACGGCCTCCAGCCGTTCGTGTTCCGGCCCAGCTCGGGCGCGTTCCTCTCTTGCCGCCTGCTCGAGTGCTGGACGTTCGAGCTTGAGACGGGTCGGTTCTCGGCCGGCCCCACGATGCTTCTGCAGCACGAGACGAGCGGCGACGTGCGTCTCCGTCGACATTTTAATGGTCCACTGCGACGGCCGGCAGCTCGCCTTGCTCACGACGCCCCACTCCAACTGGGACGTGCAGGAGACTGAGCGGAGCAGTGGCGCGTCCTCTCCTGCCCAACTCCGCCCTCGACGCCAAGGACGACGCGTTCAACATCGCCTGCCACGACGCACTCTGGCCGCGGAAGCGTCACCCTTCGCAGGCCTTAGGTCGATTTTCGTGTGGTTCCAAAAGTGATTCGCGCCCTACGTTGCACAGTAGAGCAGTAGCGACGAGTTGAACAGGAGAATGGACCGAAAACGTCGTCGGTCCATCCAATTGACAGAAAGCCGAGCGGCGACAGCATCCCACCTACCACATAAATCAAAACTTAGCAGCAAGCTCTTGCAACATTCTCATTTGGAGATTTAAGTGGCAAAAATGCAACACTAGAAGCGCTAAAAGTTGTTCACCGTCAACAAGCAAAATAAATTAGTCGGAATTTGCATATTCAATGTGTTGGATCTTGTCTAACTCAGCTTATCTCAAACTGAGTTAGACTCATTTCCAAACGCCAAAAGACTTCTCTCAAGCAACGATAAGCGCACGCACGCACGCACGCACGCACGCACGCACGCACGCACGCACGCACGCACGCACGCACGCACGCACGCACGCACGCACGCACGCACGCACGCACGCACGCACGCACGCACGCACGCACGCACGCACGCACGCACGCACGCACGCACGCACGCACGCACGCACGCGCGCACGCACGCACGCAGGCACGCACGCACGCATGCACGCACGCACGCACACACGCACGCGCGCACGCACGCACGCACGCACGCACACACGCTCGCACGCTCGCTCGCACGCACGCACGCACGCACGCACGCACGCACGCACGCACGCACGCACGCACGCACGCAATGACACACATAAGCACGCGGTCTGGCGAGCGCATGTACCGTAATTTAGCCAAGGAGTTGCGTGTCATACGGTAGGTGGACGGAGGTCGTTGCCGTCGTCCGTGCCAACCGCAAAAACACGCAAAAAGCTGTCGGTCGCGCCGCGTCCCAAGGCCCGTCTGTATCACTCTCTCACAATTCAAAATCGACGTCGCGTTTGTCGCGTTTTTGTGCTACTTTTGTCGCACTCCCAAATTACCGTATCGTCCCCAAACTACTCATCGTCAATAGTATTCTGCTTCCCACCGAAGGTACCGTGTAAGAACGCGCTTATTGGGGTCCCTCCCTACCTGTCGGCCTGATTGCGGCGACTCGGCTCGCTTTCGGGGTCACCCAGCGCCGCTTCCCTTTGTCGCTTTTTCTCCAACCTTGGCAGTACAGTAACTTTCGAATTCTGCTTGAGATGTCTGATTGGCGCCCTTCTTCCAATGATGGGTTTATTCGATTTCGATCGCTCACCGTACTATTCGGAACTGGCAGCCGGCTCGCCGAGATTGGCAGTCGCGTCGAGTCGAGTTTTCAAATCCAGCCCAAAAGACAAACTCCCGAGAAAGATGAAATCAGCCGCGCTTTTGTGGTTGTGCGTTGCCGCGTTCATCTGCCTGTCGTCTGCCCACAAGAAGCATGGACATGAAGAGTGGCCGACGCGCAACGCCACCAACTACGGTATGGTCTCATTAATATGGAGTTTATGTATCTGCTATCGATGTATCTGAATCGGTCTTGTAAAGCCCCCCCCCACGCCACTGAGGGCCCATCTTTCTATGAGATGAGACCAATTTGAAAAATTCCGGCGCGTTTCACAATTTACATACAGCAAGGTGTATGCATAGCAAACCACTATACCACCTTACGTTTGACTCAACAATTTGACTTGCATTAGAAGTTTGTCTTAAAAAAGACTACAAAACGACACCTTTTATAGAAAAACTCATGCCTTGTCGGGTAGACTCAGGCTTTGGTTAGGGTTAAAAATGCAAAAACTGTTTATTTCAAATTTATTATTGACCTCTTGGGACGTCAAGTCTGTCCAGCTACCTACCTACCGTAAATCCCCCAATGAACGCCCTGGGCGTTTATTTTTCAACCCACTTTCTACCCTGGGCGTTCATTGGAGGGGGGCGTTCATTGGAGGAGGTGGTGGGGGCGTTCCTAAATTCAACCAGTAAATGGCGTTGCAACAATGCTGTGAAGACCCAATAATCGTTAGTTAAACATGAAAATTGTACGGTTATTGGTGCAAATCGTCTTGTACAGCGGCTAAACCATATACAGGCAATATACGGGACACAAACGTAAAATATAGCGTGCCAATATCGGTTTTGATAAGCATATCATTGCATAACTGTGTTCCAAAGCACGCCCCTGTGCGTTCATTGAAGAGTGGACGTTTATTTTTTCAACCTACCCTCTACCCTGGGCGTTCATTGGAGGGGGCGTTTGTTGGAGGGGGGCGTTCTTTGGAGGATTTATGGTATAATACCTCTTTAAGTATCGAGCGATGTCAGAAAAACAAAATGTTTTGGATTAAAAATACTTCTTAAGAATGTTACAAAACAAAGAGGGTTAAAATTAGGTTGCCAAGCCAAACTTTTTCAATTAAAACTAAATAAAAACTTTTTCGACTTTTTATAGGTGAAATTGAAAATCCAGTCACTGATCTTTTAATCTCTGGTCTTCGACAATCTTGCAATCGCATGTCTTTCATTCTCAAAAATCACTGTTCCTACACAGTAGGTGGTCACGCATCAAGATATACAGATATTGTAGAATCAATATCCCAGATGGTTCAGATATCAGAATAGACCCACATGAATAACAAATGTTGCCATAAATATTGTCATCAAATCCCAAAGTGGCCCAATGCTTCTAAACGCAATGACACCAACAAAACCGTTTTGTGTAAATTAAATAAATAAATTAAATAGATAGATAAATAAGTTAGAAATTAAATAATAAAATAGCTTATTTAAAAATTATTTAAAAATTAATGATTAAAAAAGTAGGTCAGTAGAATTTCTACCGATATCGCTATTCGCTACGCTGTGAGATCAGGGGAGTGTCAATCAATACTAGTAAACGTACCTAAGTCATAAAAGCCCTTTAGAGCACTTTAGCATTTTTTTAGAAAAAAACAAGTATTTTATTGAGTGTCCGAGGTGTTGTGCTCAGAAGTCTGTCATACAGCGTGCAACCGCTGCTTCGATGGGGCGGAGCGGGCGTGCTGCAAGCGGGCGCTGAGGCGCGGAACGGCCAGGGAAGTGTTCCTCGCCATCTGCGTGACGTCGCGTCCCCACGAGCTGCCCCAAGCGGCGCGTTGCATCGACAAGCATCTCTACGGCGATCAGGCTCAAGACAACTATGACAAAGGTGCGTGCGTGCGTGCGTGCTTGTGCGTGCGTGCGTGCGTGCGTGCGTGCGCGCGTGCGTGCGTGCTTGTGCGTGCGTGCGTGCGTGCGTGCGTGCGTGCGTGCGTGCGTGCGTGCGTGCGTGCGTGCGTGCGTGCGTGCGTGCGTGCGTGCGTGCGTGCGTGCGTGCGTGCGTGCGTGCGTGCGTGCGTGCGTGCGTGCGTGGGTGCGTGGGTGCGTGCGTGCGTGGGTGCGTGCGTGCGTGCGTGCGTGCGTGCGTGCGTGCGTGCGTGCGTGCGTGCGTGCGTGCGTGCGTGCGTGCGTGGGTGCGTGCGTGCGTGCGTGGGTGCGTGCGTGCGTGCGTGCGTGCGTGCGTGCGTGCGTGCGTGCGTGCGTGCGTGCGTGCGTGCGTGCGTGCGTGCGTGCGTGCGTGCGTGCGTGCGTGCGTGCGTGCCTGCCTGCCTGCCTGCGTGCGTGCGTGCGTGCGTGCGTGCGTGCGTGCGTGCGTGCGTGCGTGCGTGCGTGCGTGCGTGCGTGCCTGCGTGCGTGCGTGCGTGAGGGGCCAGTGCGGGTTCGCATAGTTTGCGTGACGCGCCAGTATTGCAGAGATGCGGTGCATGCTGACGATTCGTCAGGAAACGTGCCGCTCCGTTTGGAATCATTTGGTCGCCGTGCGCGCTGTTGACAGCGACAGTCGACGGGCGTTGTTCTGTCAATATGCTAGCCGATTCGGAGGTGTCTGCCAGCGTTGCTACAACCAAGAGGAAGAACAGGTTTGGTGGTCGCGCGCACGATTCAGGACCACCCGCTCAGACGAGTCGACGTAAACTTAAAACAAATATGGATTTAATCTCTCATGAAATTATTAAACAAGTTCTGTATGCACAACATTTTAGCAAGCCAATAGTGCGCTGGGGCACAGTACTTCGGTTCAATTTCAACCAATAATTTTAAGCAGTTGAGCGACGTTTGCAGTGGGAATTCACCGTTCATAGTCGCTGGAACGTCCAAGAAATGGGAGGAGTTCTTAATGGGTTCAGAATTACAATTTACGTACTGTTTAATTAAAATTAACACTTTATTCACCAAGAATTTTTCATGGATTGAATGAAGCGTTTATATATTGCAAGCACGTACATGCACATAGTCACTCATTGACTACATACAGTAGCCATTCAATTCCTCCAGCTGTTCTACCGCTGCATGGGCTGGGGCGACAACGGCTGCAGCTACATCGATAGACGCACTCGGCAGAACTGCGATTCCGACTCCGACTCCGACGAGGACTATTAGAGAGTTAGTTCGCGGCGCCTTTTTTTTCTTGAAATTTTGAATGTGTCCCATCCCTTGTCGTAGTTTTTTTTGTTGCCAACTAAAGAAAACTGTAGAAAACTACAAAAAAATTGAACGCGTTGCCTCGCCGTAGAATGCAGTCCATAGGTCGGTTAGACGTCGTGAGAAAAGACCAAACTACCAAAAAAAAATTGTTAGGTTTAGTCCGATAGATCTCGGTAGATGATGAGGCGCTCGTTGGTTACGGTCAGGGTTGCATTAAAATAAATTTCGATTTTTTTTAATTCAAAAAACTTAATAATTATTGCTGTCAATACTAGTACTACAAGATACTTTTAGCCTATTAGGGTGTCAAACAAACGTAATAGTGCTTCCCTAAAGCCTTTTGAAGCGTATTTAGCAATGTTTTAGTCAAACGGTAACAAAGCCGTTTCCTCTAAATGGCCGTGTACGGTATCGCACTACCTATGGAACCCAAAAAGATCTCGGTTTGGTGCTACTATTTACTAAGCAAGTTTATGCATAAATAACTACTAATTGTACCATCTAAACACCATTTAAACGTCTTTTTGCCACCAAGAAGCTATATTTTACCCACAAACAAAGAAATTCTTTATTAATTAAAAAAAATCTAACTCCAAAAATAATTAAAAAAAAACAACTTTCTTTTTTAAATTGTGCAACCCTGGCTACGGTAGCTGTAAGTAGTGCATTTCGCTGTTGTCGCATGTGTGTGTTCTTCCACTGCAAGTAGAGCGACGGCCTTCCAAGTATGCAGGACTGCGAGCGCGCTTTGAGATTGTGCCTTGTCTTTTTTATTGGTTTTTGAACCCAAATGACGTATAAATAGTGTGCAGCTCTTTTTGGCGCGCGTTGCGTAGAGTGCTTTGCCTCGCCTTGTGTTGAGAGCCGTCCGCAGTAGTGTAAAGCAGCGCGTACAAAGTTCCGCGATCTCGCTAGAGCGCGCACATGGACTAAAGCCGTTGATCATTGACCAGCGAGACAAGCCGACTTAACAGTGTACAGTTCTTTTGGCTCGGTGCAATTCCTTACGTCTCTATTCGTGCAGTACAAACTGCACAGCTAATGTGTGTATGAGTACGGTAGGTAGATAAAAATAGTGAGTACAAAGTGATACCCGATAGGGAGGTGTGTTGTTCTGTGACTAGAAGAGACTCTGCAAAGCCACTTGCTCACTCTGATCAAAAGGGGAGAGAGAGGCAAACCTGAACTTCTGATAGTGCAATTGAAACGCCTCACTGCAGCATTCTGCCTTACTACAATGTACGTTCCGCCTACTGCAATAATCTGCCTTGGACTTTTTTGTCGATCAAAAAGATTGATCTACCCACCTACCCACTGAAATCCCAATGATAGTTCCACGTGCACCTTGGAGTAACTTTGCAATATCCAAAGGGCTTTGCCGTGTTTTTGTTCTGAAAGTACAATTGCTTGTGTTGTGTTGTTCTTTGGCTGCGAATCCTTCAAAATAAATGCTTCGCAGGTCTCAACCACATCAAATTTGAGATTCGACCCTCAAAACAGTGACATTTGTGAAGGATTCGCAGCAGTAGAATCCGTTCTCCGTTGTAGCCCTGTTCGCAGAAAAACTAACAGAAAAGTGACAAAAAAAAACGCCCCGTCGCTCTTGCTGTCGTGCTACCCGTCGCTGCGTCTCTTTTTTGTGTTTAGTTGCGTCACATGCCTTCGTCCTTCTCTGTCTGGAGTGGTTAGAAAAATTGTACAGTTGTAAACGCTGGGAAAGCAATGTAGTGTGCTGTGCGTCTGCTTGCCCTATGCTTGTTTGTGCTTGTGCGTTTGTGTTGGCAATGCCAACTTGGCATGTGCGTGTGCGTGTGCCCTTGCGCGTGCGCGTGCGTGTGCGCGTGCGCGTGCGTGTGCTGTGCGCGTGCGTGTGCGCTTGCGTGTGCGCGTCCGCGTGCGTGTGCGCGTGCGCGTGCGTGTGCGTGTGCGTGTGCGCGTGCGCATGTGTGTGTGAGTGTGCGCGTGCGCGTGCGTGTGCGCGTGCACGTGCGCGTGCGTGTGCGACACAACACAAACCGGTCGAGTCTAGGCTTTTCTAGGCGCATAAGTTGCAAACAAATCAAACTAATTGGTGACAAAACGTCCACCCAATGTTTGGGTTTCAGAATTTTATCGATTGGTCAGGCGGACGTCACACACACCACCACCTAACCGAATTTTCCGTCCGTATAATACGACGAGCTACGACGAAACAAGTGTCTTCTCGTGCTCGCGTGCGCCTGCGGTATCGGAGTGGCATGCAACTGGAGCAGACGTTCTCAAGAACTGGCTATTCCTTCCGTCGCGCTGAACAGAGCTCGCGCATTGCAACTCGTTGTAACTCGGCGGGGCTCGACGCGCTTCAGTTAGCCCTGTCTTTACACGACGCGCACACGCGTTGGGCAAACCATGGCGATGGCGAATTGCGAGTTTTTTGCGCTGACCCTACTGTGCGTTTTGGCCAATTTTGCGGCGATGGGAAAAGCTGAAGAGGATTTGGAGGAACTACTTGCGAAAATCTGGAAATCTGCTGAAAAATGTGAGAAACTGGTTTCTAAGTAGGTTTCAAAATCTAGTCCATAATAGCAGTGTGCGTTTGCATTCGCAGTGCGTGTGGTATAGACTGAAGTATCAGAGTATCAGTAGGATGGGTTGGATGGAACTTGGACGCCGGGGCACTGATGGAGGGGTTGCAATTCATTTCTAAGTTGATCTGAACGTTTGAATTTGTGGGGCGAATCCCAATATATTTTTCTTGACTATGCAGTTTATATGACTTTGAAAAACCGGTATACTGTAGTCCTGTTATTCTTGAGTAAGGTGTCTAAGGTTCCTGTAATCGGCAGCATACACTAGAGCAAATTGTACAGGCGGATACGACCCGCATGGCGACGTAGAGCTCATGAATCGATTCGTTGAAGGTGGGTGCCTGGCTTTGTGCCTCACTACTGCAACCGCTTCTGGCTGAGTGGGCGTGGGTGGGGGGGGGGGGGAGACTTTTGGTGTTTTAAAAAGGACACTGGAAATTACGCAAACACGCAATTTTGCTCGCTGTGCGCATCTAAGCAATCACATGTGTTAGACGCAAGCAAATTCTTATTCGGCACTGTTTGTACGCAAGCTCACACCGCTCGCATGTACACTAAATTGACCGAGCTTTGTTTTGTTGATCTTCCAAGCGTTAGTTGTAAATTCTTTGTATGTATCTACCCTCATATAGGATGCGAGGAGGCGGCTTGCACTTCTCCCAACTCGATATGCTCCTTCAATGTGGCGAGCAGCGGCTACGGCTGCTTCGACAGTACGTGTTTCTGCCGTTTCTTCTTCATTAGACGTGCAGACAATCCATATATTGACTTCCCAAAGTAATGTAGCAGTTTAGCAAAAATGCAAAATGAAGTGTTAAGCTGTTTTCTTGGAATTTCAGTCTCCGACAGTTGTATGGCAGCCATAAGTCACGACAGCATCAAACCAGTGCCAGCAGATCCAGAGATTCCAGCCAATGAAGTCCCTAAGGAAGCCGCACAAGGTCATGACACTCAAAAACTCGCGGAGACAACGGTGATGGAGCCACAGAACGCAACTCGTCAAACAAAAAATGACAAAAATATTTAAATGGTTGACTGATTGTATAGGAGCCTGGACACGCTCCTGACGAAAACAAGCAAACAGCGAGTGGAGACAAGGGACAGGGCGGTATGACAGGTGTATTGGACTGATAAATAGGAATTAAGAAGGAATATTTAACTTATTTTTCCTTGTTTTGTGATTGCTTTTATAGGCGACGAAGACGCGCACTGCTGTCAGTGGGCGGCCGAGGGCGAGTGCGACGTGAATCCCTTCTGGATGAAGATCCATTGCAGGCGGTCATGTGGAACCGTGGACTGCATGCGTAGGGAATTTCAATAAACCTACTTTGAAGTTCGCAAATGTTAGATAAAAATTATAAATTTCAGTCTCCGATGCCCATCTCTGTCCCACAACACTCGACATCACCAGCTGCGCGTCAGGAAAGATAGTTCCAGATGTGGAGGGGCCGCAGCTGCCTGCTGAAACCGATGGTTGTTTTTAAAAATAACTTTATTGAATTAAAATACCTAATTATTAAAAATATGCAGCGTGACTTGCTCGTATTTTCGCATCGCTGCGGCAGTAGGGCGCGACGAATGGTCCGCAATCGCCAGCATGACTACTGTACAGTACATAGTTGATTAATTACGCGACTAAACGTATAATCAATCTATACAACGAACTGATTTTTAATTCCTCAGACTGCAAGAACGAGCACGAGCTGTGCAACTTCTGGGCGAGCGTCAACGAGTGCTCAGGCGCAGCCTACAAATACATGGAGCTCAACTGCAGGGCGGCCTGCGGAAGGTGTTGACCACCTGCAGTCGCCGGCTCTGTGAAAGCGTGTCTAAGAGCGAATGGAGAGATATTAGAGAGATGTGTGTGTGTGCGCGCGTGTGTGTGTGTGTTGTCGTCATAGTCTCCAGACGACATGGAATGAGACATCCTGTGAAACCTAAACCTAATTTAAACGACGCTAAACTAAGAACTCTTTTTCTGACCCTTTGAGGCGGCTTAGAACGACAGGTACCTTACGAACGTCGATAGTGTCACACTTGCAAGGAATTTTACGGCACTACGCGTCGTTTAGACAGCCTAGCACACACACGTCTCAGCAATGTGTTGTAGGTACCTTGATCACAGACGGAACAACAGACAACAGCCAGTTAAAACATCAAATTCGAAGCGCGTAAACGCGAGGTCTCTCATCACTTTGGTCAATGAATAGACGCTGAGACAGTCTGATTCCAGAATTTCACCAATCACAATATTTAACAAATGCATCTACATATACCTATGAACGCATACCGGTACAGATGCACCGGTATGCTATAAACCCTCGCACTATTGGGAGGAATTCAACATATACGCACTGTTACGCACGCGTGACGACAGCGCAATTGTGTTGTTCACAGAACAACATCCCCTTCGAGCAGCGTGCCGACGAAGCCATTGCCGTAGGAGGAGCAGTCGTCGCGGCATACGCCGTTCGTCGTGGTGACCCGAATCACCGACAAATGCGACGTCTCAGCCGTCGGCCGGCCCGACGCTTTGCAGCTCGCCTCGCTCCGTTTTCGGCGAGTCTGCGCCAGCAGCGACTTCTAAATCACTACCAATTGACCCACCTATGCAGCTGCAAATGTCCCAGCCTTCTAACAGTAAATCGCCGACCCGCAAATTTGTGGACTCTACATAATTGCAGAAAGTGGACGGGAGCCTAATTTGAGCGTTTGCGGCAGGTCATTATGTACATACCGTAAATCCTCCAATACAACCCCCCCCCCTCCAATAGTGCCCCCCCCCCTCCAATAGTGCCCCCGGGTACGGCAAGGTTGAAATAATAGAGCCCCCCCCTCCAATAGTGCCCCCGGGGGTAAGGGGTATGTTGTGCCATGTGCCTTTTATGGGCAAAAATATAGTGGTAGGTACATTTATATCGTGTATACACACTACTACCAACCAATAATAGTACGTTTCAGCAACTATTAACGGTAAATCAACCATTAAATGTGGCAAAAGTGATCAAAATCACCGAAAAATCGGCAAATTTGACAGCGAAACTAGCATTACCATTCAAAATTTTTAGGTTGAAATAATAGAAGCCCCCCTCCAATAGTGCCCCCCCCTCCAATAGTGCCCCCGGGTAAGGAGAGGTTGAAAAAATAGTGCCCCGGGGGCACTATTGGAGGATTTACGGTAGGTACGTAAGAACAGACAGGGAGCAGCGGAAAAGCGACTGACGCGAACGAGAGAGCTGAATCCGATGAGAAGGAGGCCGTTGCTGCCGCTGTTCGACATGACCAGAAGAGTCCTGCAAGCTCATTTCGTTGTATTGGCCTCATTGGACGCGTCACGAGTGCGCCGTTCGCCAGAGTCGGGACAAAAATCATTTAAAGACAACAGGTAAAGAGCCCTCCCTGTGCGCCAGCCTCCAGGCGAGCGGAGCCGGCTACCATTTCTGGCTGCCGGACCGTGGGCTTAAAATTGCCACGGCGGGAGGGGGCTAGCCCCCAATGGCGCACACCCCATCGCAATGGAATGACAACCAACGCTGATGGCCCTCAGTACCCAGCAAAAGAGGGTGCGAAAATCACTGGGGACCCAGCCGGCGCGCCTCGTCTCGACGTCGTCGGTCGTCAGGCTACGAGCGAAACCTCTGGGCTCGCGCTGGTCCCGCCCGCCCAGGGGACACCATCAGGGCCGCCTGCAGCTCCAACTGGAGCAATCACCGTTCTGCAGCTCAACGCCCACCATTCAAAGGCGTCGACTGCTGCAGTCCGCCACGCGCTGAACAAGCGTCAATACAACGTTGTCTGCTTGCAGGAACCGTACCAACGGAACGGGCGACTCGCGGGCCTGAAAGACGGCGGCTTTCGCACGTTCTACCACTCCTCACCCAATACTGTCCCTCGTTCAGCGCTTCTAGTGTCGAACGACGTGGACGCCATTCAGCTGCCGCAATTTTGCGACGCAGACACCACAGCAGCCTCTGTTTCGGTGACGTTGCAAAACGTCTCTACCGAAATTCTGTTTGCCTCTGTATACGTGGGGCGGAATGTGGCGCCGCCCTCGCCAATGCTGCGCCGTCTAACGGAGTTTGCTAATTCCAGGGAGATGCCCCTCGTGATCGCGATGGACAGCAATGCCCACCACACCCACTGGGGCTGCCCTACAAGCGACCGGCGCGGACACCAGTTCATGGAGTTCGCTGCCGGCTACGACCTCAATGTCGTGAACGCTGGCAGTGAGCCAACGTTCCATGGCATTCGAGGCTCCTCCATCATTGATCTCACTCTTGTGTCGCGCGCCTTTCAGCCCATGATTCAGGACTGGAAGGTTTCCGACCAGGAGTTCTTCTCCGACCATGCGGCGATCACCTTCCAGTTCGCTGTGAAGCAGCCGCAGGTCGCACCACGACGGAACCCCAGGACGACGAACTGGGACGCCTACCGCCGATCTCTGGAGACGCTCCTGCCACCAGAACGGCTGACAACGACCAATCTCGAACTTGACGCCGCTGCGTCCAGTGTCGAAAAGGCTATCATTTCAGCTTACGAGCGGTCGAACCGACCGCACCCACCAAGGCGAGGCAAGTCCGCCCCCTACTGGACCGCTGAACTGACGCAGCTGAGACGGCGCTCCAAGCGCTGCTACACCTACTGGCGACGGTCCAAGACACCGGAGCACTACCAGGCCTTCTCCGACGCCAGGCGCGCCTTCACGATTGCGCTGCGCCATGCACGCCGCCAATCGTGGGCCGCGTTCTGTGCGAAGGTTGAAAGCGGCCGTCCTATCGCCCGCGTTGCGAAAATTCTAGACGCTGGGCAGGGCCAGCTGCCTTCAC
>JASAMY010001661.1:0-23081 GCA_030248085.1 Paralinhomoeus sp. GSCO2_6 | reverse complement strand
TGGCAAGTCTATGCCAAGCCACTAAACCTAAAACTTGATTACTGATAATGAGATATTAGCTAATTAAAATTTTGGAAGAAATGTTTGTCCTCTATAGGCGCTTCAACCGTTGGTCTGAGAGGTTTGCTAAAATGGGGAAAGTTGATCGCCATGGCCTGGAATAGACCCCTTTGAAAAAATTAGTCACCCCAGACGCACCAATATGTCTCTACGCTCTTGGGAAATTAGTGAAAAACGGCGATATTTTGGTGTGGTTAGCTCGGATCGCTTTGAGGTCAATAATAAAGTTGATCGCCAATCAGTGGGGAACATTTCATTCCTTAGGGCCAATGCGCTCCGACGCACCAAAATATTTTCACTTCCGGGAAAATCGCTATATCTCGATGTGGGTAGCTCAGATCACTTCGGCTAAAACATAAAAGTTGACCGCCTGCATGTGTAGATCATTTTGGTTCTTTACACCACTATGCTCCGACGAACCAATATGGCATTACAGAAGTGCACGCACGCACGCACACCGTCAAATGGGCTGCTTCACAAGAAACTTGATGTGGGTAGCTCGGATCACTTCGGCTAAAACACAAAAGTTGACCGCCTGCACGTGTAGATCATTTTGGTTCTTTACACCACTACGCTCCGACGAACCAATATGGCACTGCAGAAGTGCACGCACGCACGCACACCGTCAAATGGGCTGCTTCACAAGAAACTTGATGTGGGTAGCTCGGATCACTTCGGCTAAAACACAAAAGTTGACCGCCTGCACGTGTAGATCATTTTGGTTCTTTACACCACTACGCTCCGACGAACCAATATGGCACTGCAGAAGTGCACGCACGCACGCACACTGTCAAAATGGGCTGCTTCGCAAGAAACTTGATGTGGGTAGGTCCGATCACTTCGGCTAAAACACAAAAGTTGACCGCCTAGTCATGGTGATCATTTCTATACTTTACATCACTATGCTCTGACGCAGCAATATAGCACAACTGCATGTGCATGCACACATGCACATAATGTACATAGCACCTAGGTATGTACAATGTATCGTCATTACCGTATTTTCCATGCAGCTATTGACCCCTTCCCAAAAAAAACGTCTCGGTGTCGAGCGGACTCGATCGCGCCATCGTACGCGCATGTACGTCGGGCCATTCGCGAGTTGCTTTGCATTTATTTATCAGGGTGTACGCGTCAGCGTACAACCCTAATATGTGACCACTTCTCAATGCGGGTTTTTGAATTTTCGATCGCCTATAACTTTTGATTGCCTGAACGGATTTCGACGCGTTATGGCGCAAATGAACCGCCTTCTTCTGGGGCATCGAATGCGCCATAACGCGTTTCCTTGCTTTACTGTAAGGGGTCAATACCTCCGAAAATTTCACGTTTTTTTCGAGGTTTTTCGTGCGCCATTCTCGAACGTCTTATGCTATTGGAATGAAACTTGCCAGACATTGGCGACTCATATCGGCTCTTAAAAACCTAAATGGGTTCCTTTGTTAGCGTTCCCTATCTCGAGATAATGTCAATAGTATGGTCGATTTTGACAACTTTTTGAAATCATGTCAAGGTTTCTCGTGTTTTCCTACTGGACTAACATCACCTTCTAACGCGCTATCTAACGCGCTATAGCACGTATGCATACTCGGTCGCAGTACAGAGATATGTCCCAAACTGTTTGAAAGCAAAAACCAAAACACGTCATTTTGTTTTGAAACTGCACAGGCGTCTACAACTCACATTTTTAGAAAGAAAAGCTTCTGAAGTAATTTGTGCTAGGTGCTGTTAATCTTGAGTTATGGTTTACTTTGTGAGTCAGTGCTTGGGCACAGTGGGTTTGACTGTCAGTGCTTTGGCGCGATCCATAAGGCATCAGACTACCGATCGAGAGGTCGCCAGTTCAACTCCCGATGGCGGCTTTGCTTTTGCACGTGTCCCTGCAAGAGGGATAACGACTTGTTGCCCCACCCTTCCACTTTGGTCTTTTCTCTAGGTTCTGCCGATTTTTTTTTTTTTGATTTTTCGAACTTGTGGAAAGTTTGAAAAGCATGCGCGCGTGCGTGCGTACATACGTACGAGCGTGCGTGCGTGCGTGCCTGCATACGTTTTATCGTATCAATGTGTGTCTTACGAAAAAACACTGTATTAAGGAAAAATTTGCAGGTGGCTGCAAAAAAAGGTGAATATGTGACGCTATTTTGTTAAAGTCCAGTTTGATGAAGAGGGGGTATTAATTAAGGCATGCCTCATTGGTGTATAGCCACCTACACTTTGCAGCTGATCAACTTCAGTTTGAACAAACCGTGTATAAAAACTGAACCAAACGCAGCAACACGTCACATATTCGGCATTTGTTGTGTGAGCCATCCTCATTCAGCCAAAACGCAACAGCAATCCTTTAACATCTCATCTCTCTCTGACAATGCGTTGCCATTGGCCATTACCATGGACCTGGCACAGCCACATTTCCTGGTTAAATAATCGGCACCCTGCTAACATTTGTGACATGTGGGTTGCCACTACAGTTAGTGATGTGCATGCATACATACTGTACTGGCTCCATTCGTCAGTCCCCTTTTGGCATTTCAACCAATGATGAACTGCTTCTACAACGTTTGCATAGTGCAATGCACCATTTTACATCTTGTGAGTGCTTACGTGTATGCATGTGTGCCTGCGCGCGTGCGTATGTACATGCGCCTGCATCGTGTTCCATGTACAAGATCATGGGGTCCTTCCTGCCTGTCTCGCAACCATGTGGCATTCAGTCATGCGGCATATGTGAATGCACTGGGTTCCAGTCTAGTTACGTCCTAAAAATTGCCACTGCACCTTCCTATGCACGCGAACACAAAAAAAATTAAAATTAATTGGGAGTGGGAAAATACGGCTGCGAACACAAAAAATGCCGAATATGTGACGTGTTGCTGCGTTTGGTTCAGTTTTTATACACGGTTTGTTCAAACTGAAGTTGATCAGCTGCAAAGTGTAGGTGGCTATACACCAATGAGGCATGCCTTAATTAATACCCCTCTTTTTCAAACTGGACTTTAACAAAATAGCGTCACATATTCACCTTTTTTTGCAGCCACCTGCAAATTTTTCCTTAATACTCCTTCCTAGGGTAGTTGCAACTTGGACGGGGACGATATAAAGGGTGTTTTTTTTAATTAACCGATTTGTTTCTTGGATAACTTTTTATTTCTGCGTCCGAATTTCGTAAAATTTGGACCAGGGACGCAGAACGCTTTGGTATTTTGTCTAGAAGAAAAATCATCGAAATCGGATAAGCTTTCAAAAAGTTATGACCTTTCAAAGTTGAAGTCAAAATTTGTGAGTCAGTGATCCAGGCATGCAGCAAACACACTGCAGTCAAACGCCTTTTCTTCTCAGGCCATCTGCAACAAAATTTCAGGTTACGTGCGAAATTTCATGGGCTACACGATGACGTCAACCGTTTTGAGCGGCATTTGGAATTTGCATCACATCAGTGGCAAAATTCAAAGTCAGTGCAAAAGTCGCTCACTGCTAATACATTTTACCAAAAGTTCTCTATTGAAAGTGGAACATAAGAATTTGATAGACTATAACTGTGGGGAATGTCCTGAGGATTATTTGACCCGATTATGTCGATGAGCCAACTTTTACACCTCAGCAGTGGCAGCCCAAAATCTGAAAATCCACAAAAACCTTGCATTTCATGGGAAAATTTCGGAAGTTTGCTTCTAAACAAAGAGTTGTTGAATTTACATAAAACAAGGGTGGTTTAGAATCGACATATCCTCAGGACATTCCCCACAGTTGTAGTCTATAAGATTTTTATTTTCCACTTTCAATAGGGAACTTTTGGTGAAATGGGTTAGCAGTGCGCGACTTTATCACTGAATTTTGCCACCGATGTGATGCAAATTCCGAATACCGCTCAAAACAGGTAACGTCATCGTGTAGCCCATGAAATTTCGCACATGGCCTGAAATTTTGTTGCAGATGGCCTGAGAAGAAAGGCGTTTGACTGTGGTGTGCATGCTGCGTGCCTGGATCACTGACTCGCAAATTTGGACTTCAAATTTGAAAGGTCATGACTTTTTGAAAGCTTATCCGATTTCGATGATTCCTCTTCTAGACAAAATCCCAAAGCGTTCTGCGTCTATGGCCCAAATTTCACGAGAATCGGCCACGGAAATAAAAGTTATTCAAGAAACAAATCGGTTAATTTAAAAAAAAAAACACCCTTTACGTGCCCGAGTATATTCGTGCATGGACGATACTCGGGCGTGGTAACAGATAACTTGAGGCGCTCTGTGATAATTGTCATGACCAGCGATACTTGCGATAATTGTCAGTCCAGTGCCATGTTTCACTCTACACCAATCTTCACGACCGACGACGTCGGCTCTTGCCCACCCCTATCAAAAATAGACTTTGACGCAGTGGCAAATCGTTAAGGAAAATGACTACAGGGTAGGCCACGGTGCCAGAGCCAACTTTGAGCAGCTACGTGAGCTTCCCATAAATGCAAGTTAACAACAAAGTGACCCCAGTGAATGATTTAGGTCGACAGGAGAGTCCTTGAGCAGGAGGAGGAAGCGAGCCATCACCTGCATGGCCGCAGCCGTTCCAGTGACAGACGCAACAGAGCGTGGAAGGTAAGCAGGTTATTATTTGTGCACGCCTGCATAGCTCTGCGACGCAAAGTGACAGTGCGGGACCCGTCCAAGGGAGGAAGGTGGGAAGGAAAGGCACTCAGAACAAGGGAAGATCCCACCCCCAAAGTTCTAACAATTTAAATCTGAAATGTTGGGCTTAGCTTAGGCTTAGTCCAGGCTTATGCTTTTGCTTAGGCTTATGTTTATGCTTATGGTTATGTTCCAGCTCAAGCTTCCCTTTGGCTTAGGCTTCGCTTAGGTTTAGGTTTCACTTTATTGGACGCAGTGGACGCGGCCGCAACAATTGCGTTTTGCCCCAATTAGTACTATTGAAGGATACCAGTACGACAGTAATGACATAATAAAGCGTTACAACAAAAAAAGGTGTTTTCCTGTATTGCAGAAGTGCATTGCTTGCATTGGTTGACTTTCTTTGGCTTTTGCTGCAGCACTTTGCAGATTCGTCGTTGTTGCTTCTCAACTGAGCATTTGCAGCATGATTTTATGACACATTGTATTGATGATGAGTCACTACTGAGGACATGAAAATATTGATACTGAACCACTTTGGAGCACTTTGTAGCAGGTGTCCTGAGTTGTAGCGGCTAGTTATTCAAATGACCGTTTAGCGCGAATGTGAATATGTCTGTCTTCGCGGCGGTCAATGCAGCGCGGCTCGGTAGGGGTCCGGCGCGCGGCGGTTAGGCCAGCGCCGCTCAGGGCTCAGGCCAGCGTCGCTCGGCAAGGGCGCTATGCCCCATTCATAGCAAGGGCTAAATCTCAGAAAAAAAAAGCAACCTTCTGTAAACACTTTGTAACAAATACTTTGTAGCAAACACTCATTGGCCGCTCGACCGCGTCCGCCAATACCACGCTTGGATACAGGCGACATCACTATAGTTTTTAAAAATCAAAATGGACGGCTTTGCATCAGAATACAATAAAGTTTACTATAAAAAATTGTGGCCAGTTGAGACTTTGAGTTGTTGACTGTCGAAAGGTGTGTATTGACTAGTTTTTTGTTGTTGTTTTTTTTATTATTTTTTTTTTAATAATATTCAAAATTGAACAAGAGAGTTGTTGTTATTAGTTTGGGGGCGACTCTAGGAAGCCTTTGAAAGGCCCATATAGAGTACCCCAAAGCAACGTTCACTCTTAGAGCTCCTCGAAGCGTCCAGAGGCATGACACAGCCCCAGGACATCTTTCAGAGAGAGCTCTCGAATCTGCTGGGGAGTGTCGTATGCCATACCCCACAGTCTGAGGCGCAACACCGCGAGGGCGTCGCACTGCCCTAGGAAGTGAAGACACGTTTCGTCCTCCACCACGCACTTGAGACACACTTGGCTGTCGGCGAGGCCGATGCGCCGAAAGTGCGCATTAAGACAGTGGCCTGATAGCACACCGCACACTACACGTGCCACTGCACGCGGCAGCTTGAGAACTCTCCTGAACAGGTCCTTTGATCATTTCCTTGGCCTGTCGGCAAGACTGGAGAGCATCCCAGCGGAGACGGTGCTCTCTGCGTCTCCAGGCGTCGAGTCGCTGACGGACTAAGGCTGGACTGATGGCGAGCGCCGGCTCTGGACCTGTACAAACGGCGTCAGCGATCCGGCAGCGAACAAGAGAGAAGTTGCATTCAAATTCGAGATTGGAACCCGCAGGTTTCTGAACTTCAATTCTATCGACGATTAAATCTAGCACTGGCTGATGAAGGACCTTTGGAGATGCAACTCTGTGGTCTTTTTTCTATTTTGAGTTGATTTACAGCCAAGCAGTGGGAGAATGGTTCATCGCCGAGAGTTCGTCATTGACGTCATCTAGGGAATCTATGTGACTATAATGAGAACGCCAGACGCCGACGTTTACGGTACTATGGGCTGTTTGCCCCGGTTCCCTATTGGCAACAACAAATGCAAACACGTGATGATAAAGGAGAAAACTTCGACTTGTAGTTTTGAGAAAGTTCTAGCTGGGTATTACGTTGCCTAGTGTTTTCTATAGTTGCAGCTTAAGAGTACCTTGAAATCCTTGAAATCTTTCTCTGGACATTGCTGACAATGCTCCAGATGTGTGCAAGCATGGCTTCGCACGTCCATTTCTATGGCTACTGCTGAGTACTCAGCGATTGTTTCTGATCGTCCACACCAGAGTACAATATTGCGTGGACGATATACGTGCCCGAGTATATTCGGGCATGGACGATCCTCGGGCGTGGCAACAGATAAATTGAGGCGCTCCGTGATAATTGTCATGGCCAGCGATACTTGCGATAATTGTCATCACTGTCAGTCCAGTGTCATGTTTCGCTCTACACCAATCTACAACAGCGATCTACACCGGCTGTTGCCCACCTCAATCAAAAATAAACTTTGACGTAGTGGCAAATCGCTTTGGACAGGAGTATGACTACATTGTACGTCAGAACAAATATGCAGGCCAAGAGGAGTTTTTTATTTGGGAAAAACGTATTTGCCTTTTTGGCTGGAGAAAAAAAGCGCTGACAGACATCGGCTTGGCTAGAATGCGCTCAGGATTAATGATGGGGTTTACGGTACGTTGTAATGGCAATGTTGTTATTGTTACGTTGTTGTTACGGTATGGTATACAAAAAATCGCATTCAACGGGGTGAATGCTCATCGCAATCAACAGAGCAGCAGTGAATTTGGTGAAAGCAACTGTCAACGGAGTGAATGTATCGCACATATATCGCTGCTGAAATGCATTGATTCCCCGACGTTCGGTATGGTACCTCACGCGACCTCACCCGACCCCGACGCAGTGTTTTTTGTCGACGCCTTTGTTCGAGCGAGAATGGCGCCCCGCTGGTCGATGCACAGCATGGAACGGCGGATACGTATGACGGCGCGGCGCGGAAGGGGGCGCGCGCAGATTGCGCAGATTGCGGCTCGACAAATGGGGTGTTTGTACACGTCCGGTCTTGGGACAGGTCAATCTTGTTGACGCCCAGTCAGCTAACGCCAAGCCGTTCGCTTTATCAGCAACTTTCCTTTTGCAGCCATACGCCTTGCAGGACTTGGGATCACTCGACCTCATTGCGTTTCGTTTTTCTGAAGAAAGTCCAAATTGAATTGATTTTTGAGAAGAAACCAAATGGCGTCCGTTCCCTGCTGCCGAGCGCACGCAGGTAGGATGGCGTTGAGTTCAACCGTGCGCGCCCCCTCTCAATTTATCACCCCACCACACACGATTCAGACCGAAGGCGAGGGAACGGAATCGTATCTGTTCCGCGACCTCCTTGGCGGTCTGGCCAGCATGCAGGCGGTTGACGCGGCGCGGGTCCCTCGCAGTGTGGCCAGCGTCGCGGACCACATGGCCTACCTCCTCCAGAGGGAGGGCGCGGACGAGGCCCGCAGTGGCGTCGCGGAGGACGTCCTGCGCCGCCTTCTCGCCCACAGGGAGGACCGCCATCACGTCATGATAGTCAACGGATACCCGTCCCCAACACCCCAACGACGGGCTCGTGGCTCATCGAGCACCTGAAGCCCCGAACGGCAGAGCAAGAGCGCCAGCAGCGCCTTCAGCTGGATCGCATCTGGGTTCGAACTGCACACCTCTCTCACGTGCTGAGTAGAGCTGCAAACCGACCAAATGTTCAGTATTTTCGGTATCGGTATATACCGAAATTGAGAATGGCCGGTATTTTTCGGTACGGTATATACCGCATCTAATAATTTTGGTATTGTCGGTATTCGGTATTTAAAGGTAAGTGTGTGTAACTTTGCCACCATTGAGAGCGACTTTTTTTGGCACACTGTAGATCAGGCTAGCCAATGAAAAAAGCCGCTCGCTTGATAGTGGCTACAATTGGTCAGCTACAAAGTATGTATGTACCCCGTACATGTGCTGCTCAACTCTGCGAACAGAGACGTTGACGCGTGACTCTGATTTGTTGACAAAATTATAGTTAGCACAGCACAGCACTGCTGAGTGCCTTTCCATTATTCCTTTTTTTTAGCGCGAGGTGGAGTTGGCGCGGCGTCGGGGCCAAGACGCCGCGGCCAACGAACGAGCGGCTCTCGGCCGCCTTGAGGAGCTCGAGGCGCGCAACGGCGCGCTCGCTCCATTCCCACCTCGGCGGCCGTCGGCAGGCGGACGGACGCGACACTCGACCGACGACTCGGAGCCTCGTCCGCGGGTCGTCAGACCGAGGGCTCGACTCGAGCAGCAGCTGTAGGACGAGGAGGAGGCCCCAGTGTAGCGGGCGGGTGGCATCGACGACGCCTAGAGCAACTACCAGCAGCAGCAGAGTCGGCAGCAGACAGTGAAGACGACGACGCAAGTCTGCATTTGACGAGCGATCGAAAAAAAAACTTCTCTCCCTAGCGTGTAGCGCCGCGGTCGTTGTCATCGTGGTCGTCGTCGTCGTCGTCGTCGTTGTGTTTTGAATTTTATTGCGTTTTTGACAGCGGTGCGTTGTCGGTGGCACTCGGAACGGCGCACGCACGTCTTACTGTACCCCTGCCAATGATGCCACATGTACTTGCTGAGCGCAAAGTTCAAGTTCGTTGCAACTAGCGCGCGTTTCCAGAAAAAGTGGTCATAAATCTGAGTCAATCAATTAAGTTAGGCGAGCCTTCGCCTCCTTATCACGTCGCCGCCGCCGCTGCCGCCACCATCAAGTCTCGGCCGTCTTCTTTGGTCCCCAGTTTTTACGACTTTTTCGCCCACCGTCATCGTCGCGAGGTCGTCGTCGTTGGCGCGCAGGTCAGGTGGACATACAGCCGTCGCTCCGCTCATGAATTTATGATCGCTGGGTTCGCTCTCGACACACACGCACGCACGCACGTAATCATTTTTATCAGGAAGCTCTCCTTCTCCGCCCGCCCTCCCGTCTAGCCAGCCAGCCACCCAGCCAGTTTCGCACGCACGCACGCACGCCCTCTTTCGCAGCGGAAAAAAGGGAAAAATCGATACCGCCTTTGTTAGTGGTTAGAAGGAGCAAATCCAACATGGCGCCCGTTGCGCCTTGCGGAAAATGCGGAAAATGTCTCAGATTGTGCAAGTGTGAAAAAAGAAAAAGAAAATTCTGGCGACTCCTCTACTCTCTCTGGCACTCCGACCTCCTTCTCTACCAGCTCCTACAATCTACTCGCAGGCTTGGGCGAGCAGAAGTCCACTCTCGAGCTCGCAGAGACTTCAACATCGACAATGGCCTTCCGAAAGCCCAGGGAACTGCGACGTCTAGCGGATGCGTACTCGTTGTCTCAGTAACTTCCTGCAAGATCCGCCCCTGACTGCGTGTAACCACCCGTAACTCTCAAACTGACAAGTGACATTTCTAGAGCGTTGAAGCTTGTATAGGTAGGTGCGCAAGTGTGATGATTGAAAGCTTGTATTTTCTCCAGTCTTATTGCTATCGCCGTGCCCCTGTCGTTCTTGGACTTTCCCCAATGCTTTGCGTTGTCTACGTCCCTTGGGATGTGTTGGGATTGGCCAAATAAAACCGAACCGAACCGAACCGAAAACACCACTTCCCTCCATTCCAATGTTTGCAATGGATGAGTCCATTCAAAAACCTACTGAAGTGATTACAAATGAACACACCCTCCACTGAGTGTGACAGGACTGAAAGGAAAGACAATAAATTTGATGGCAACAACATGCCAATAATGACATGGTGGTAGAGGTAGACAAAATGGACACCTATAATCAATGGGAAAAGACAAATTTGCCATGAACTACTTGAAAAGTCTATTAAAAAATCAAATTTTTAAGCGTGTGATTAAAAAATTGTTAAAAAATATTGCAGAGAATTATTTATTTAATTTTTAACTTTTAAAAAATTCCAAATAATTATTTATTTAATTTTTAATTAAAAAATCTGCATGACAGAATTATTTTTTTAACAATTTTTGTTTTTTAATGTACTTAAATTATTATTTTGTATTATTTAATTAATTAAATTTTTATTTTTGGTGACATCGCTATCGCCAATACTTACCATGCATTGCATATAGGCCGTGTGTAGGAAAAGTTAGCGTGTCAAGCGGGTAACTTTCAAAAAAACGTTATTTGTACAAAAACGGACATGGATGTATCATACAAATACTGTAAACTCTATAATTAGCCCCCCCCTACAATTATACACCCTCCTCAGACCACTTTGAGTTTATAAGCCCCCCCCCCTATAATTAGGTACGCTCCCTCCCTAAATGGACCATCGTCTGAAAAACAAAATTTTCTAAGTCTGGATGTATGTTTCGTCGCCTAGGTATGTGTACGCGTGCACATGTAGGTACATATGTGCATGTGACACTGTGTTAGAGTGTACGCAGCCCAGCCCCCCCCCCCCCCCCCTATTAGTATTCCCCCCTATAATTGTACACCCTCCCAGAGCTCGAACGAAACAATTAGCCCCTGGGGGCTAATTTTAGGGTTTACCGTAAGCCATATGGATGGGTGTGCTGAGCCAGAGTGCACGTTGCTGTTATGCACGTCCGAATAACACGGGTGGTTCGTGGATCCCAGGATCGCTGTATAAAGCGTCGTACGAGGACGAGGACCAACAGTACCTACGAGGAACATCGAAGAGAGGTGGGGGTGGCTTTGGGGGCAGCGGTTTGTGGCGGCCGGGCCGCACGCGAGGCCAGGCGATTGGGCAGCCTCAACACGCGGGTGGTCTGGTCCTGGTCGCGACCACTCACTCGCTTCTCTTCTGAAATTGGTGGGTACTTGGCGATGAGGCGACCACTTTAAGGTGTGGTGTAAAGTTGGGTAAAATACGTTTTTGCTTTGGACCCACGTATTTTTTGAAAAAATACGGTATTTTTTAAAAAAAAATACGTATCTTTTGTATTTTTTTAGAGTACGTATGTACATGTACCATACATCATAGTAAGCCATCAGCGAAGTGTCCAAAGCTTAGAAATCGGTGCATACAAACGCTGCAACGCTGTAAAACTGCGCTAGCACCCAAGCGGACGTGTAGGAGTGTGTGTGCGTACGTGTGTGTGAGAGCTGAGTGTGTGGATGAGTGGTGCGTAAGCGGAGTAATGAGCGACCCGGAGATTTTGGCGTCCAACAAAGTGAGCTAAGAACGCGACACAGGGCGCGACGCCGCAGCATACTGTACCTGCAACGTCAGCAGAAACCAAGAATTCATTTTATTTTTCTCGATTGAATAGTGTGGGAAGGCAACTGTGGCTGATGAATGAGCTAGCGAGTGAATGTGAGCCTATAATCGTTGGGGGAAGACAAGCGGCGTAGTCTGCTGCGTTTGTTCGCGGACTCGCTGTTTTCCGGCTGTTCTCGACTGGTTTGCATGCAGGGCGAGCGGAAGGAGCTGCGCAGGGGCACCGCTATTGGTTGCGTTGGCGTCCCTAAGATCTGTCGGCCATCTGCATCTCTGCTCTGCTACTGAGCCGCGGCCGCCCTATGCCACCCTTTTTTTGCTCGGCGGGTCCGCACCTGCCTATTCGTCTTCTCCATCCATCATCGCGTAATCGCCTGCTCTGATCGTCTACACCTTCATCGCTCGCGTCGGCGTTGACGGCCGCAGACAAAGCAGCAGACGCCAGCGCAGAGAGCGCCCATGATTGCCGCTACATGCCCTGCCCTATGTGCCGTCGCCCCACGCTGCGTTCTGAGTGGGAGCATTTGTCCAATGCCGAGGGGGAGGATGGTGGGTGGGGGGGGGGGGGGCACTAGCGGATCCAGACGGGGGGGAGAGGGGTGGTCTCCCCCTCCTGTCAGCTCAGATTTAGGGGGGGGGGGGGAGGAGGGGGAGAGATCAGGGGAGAAGAAGGAAATAAGGGCGAGCACAAGGGGAAATTTTACGTTTTCCTACGTTTTCCTTGGATTTCACTCGTCCACTCAAAAGCGCAAAAATTTTGCCTGCGGCGCTGTGGTCCTCTTCCAACTCGCGTTTGGCTCGTGAGGGCTCGTAGCTCATTTACAACCTAAATCTTAAAGGCTGGTTGCGTCTGAGGCCTCGCCTTTCTGGGCTTTAGGCATGGAGGCGAAATACTCATTTATTAACTGAAACTAAATACTCCCAATATCCTAATGTTAGGTAGGAGCACATTTTATTATTTACGGGGTGGTCCAGAGTTACGGCGCATCTTTAAATGCGAATAATTTGAACTAGGATGCAAATATTTTCACGCTGTTTGTTGCATGCGAAAGCCAACACATTAACAGTTATTCTCTGAAAAAATCACCAAGATCGACTAAGGCAACTGCTCAATGTGACCGCCGCCACTTTCTATGCATTTTTCCAACCTATTCCTGAATTCTACCAGGGAGCTATCGATAATCTCTTAGGCTTAACCGTAGGCTTAGGTTTAGGCTTAGTCAGAAAGTGGCTGACCCCTTTCGACTGATGCCTCCATTTTTTGTCGCACCAAATGACACCAAAGCACCAAATGACAAAACACCAAAGCACGACTACACACCAGAGGGAGAACTACCTTAGAAATTGCGTGCTCGACAAAACGTGGTTTCCTTAGTCGATCTTGGTGATTTTTTCAGAGAATAAATGGTAATGTGTTGGCTTGCGAATGCAACAAACCGCGTGAAAAAATTTGCATCCTAGCTCAAGTTATTCGCATTTACAAATGCGCCGTAACTCTGGACCACCCTGTAAATAGCTATGTACCATATTCATTCTAATTGCACACCTCATAGATTTCTTCAATTGTGTATCCTCCCTTTACCACAATTTCCAGTACAGCCTTTTTCTTTGTCAGAGTGTTTGCAGCGAAGCGGCTAGTGAGCCCTATAACCATCCAACCTTGTCTGCACCAATCGACCGCATGTACAATTATCGCAGCAGCGCTAAGAACACTATACTCTCCTCCCCTCCCTATCCGCGGGTTCAAAAGCATACGCCACAGGCCGCAACACACACACAACCACGCAACTGCTCGCTCATTCCGCCCGCAACGGCCCTACAGCCTGCCTGTTGGCATGAGCTGTTTCAGTCAGTGCACATTTTCCGTGTCAAGGTAACCTAAGAACACACACAGAATGTTGCTATTTCTCTTCATTGTGTTCGTTTTGGGCATGGGCAGTAACCGGCGGACGACAGGATGTGTGCGTATAATGCTGATATTCAGTTGTTGCCAGTACAACTTAACCAAACGTTCTGCAAAATCATTTAGCTGGGACGCCACAAATGACAGGATCGCAACTGACCTGTCGTTTAATCCGTGGCAATGCTGCCAGGCTTGTGTGCGGCACTGGTTCTCAATGGGAGGTATTTCGAGGGGTGCCTAAGAGTCGGCAGACAAGTGGTGGCTAATGAATCTGCGAAGGCGCTGTTCAATCATTGGCCAATTACACCGAATGTGGGCAGTATGACGAGATGTGTGGAATCGGAACAACCACGAGTTTGACCATGCCATCAAACAAGTCTTCGGATGTACATTGTACACGCTGAATAGGCAGTGGGGCTGCGACGCACGCAACTGTAGCTAACTCGTCCGACACTGATGGATTGGCAACCGACCGGTCGGGGTCGTGGTTCAAGAGGACGTGGTCGGGGGAGAACACCGTGGCAGCCGGCTGTCGAACAAACGCTGGGTCACGGTCAAATGGGTTGGTTTTTATTGGACTGGATGGATGACAGCAGAAACAACAGATGGATGGATGACAGCGAGGTGCGAATTTAGCTCGAGTGGGGCAACAACAACAACAACAACAACAACAACAGCAGGAGCAGCATCAGCAACGGCACCAGCAACAACAGCAGCGTGGTCGCGGGAGAACACAGTGGCAGCCTTGGATTCCGGAACTCAACCTCACGAGTCTCGAGAAGAAGATTGTTGAGTCCGACTGGCTCACCGACGAGGTCATCGTTGCGGCGCAGATCCTGCTGAAAAGGCAACACCAATATCTGGCTGGCTTCGACCCTCCGACCGTCGGAATGACAAAACCCTCCTTCGACTCGCTGACCGCCGAGGGTGTGCAAATCCTACACACCCAAAACAACCACTGGATTGTTTCGAGCAACATCGGAGGTCGTGTCGTCGTCGTCGACTTTTTACACACGGATCTTAACGAGTCGACACGCCGCCAGCTGTGCAACCTGTATCGGGGCGAGGCTGTCAGTGGGCAGCTGCGAGTCTGCGTGCTCAAGTCGCAGGAGCAGAGCGGCGGCTCGGAGTGTGGGCTGTTCGCCATAGCGAATGCGTGCGAGCTTGCCGCAGGCCGAGTCGATACCGTGGGCTGCGTCTCGTTTGAGCAATGCGCGATGCGCGCGCACTTGCTCTCCTGCTTCCAGAAGAGAGTGCTGAAGCTGTTCCCGAAGTCGGCTCAGCCGATGAAGATGTATAGGCGTGCCGCTCGTTCACTTTTGCGGTTGACAAGTACTTGTTTGACTGCGAAAGAAAAAGCCAGAAGGGAAAAGAAAGAAAAGAAAAGCCAGAAGAGGAAAAGGAGTCAGAAGACTGGCTGATAACATTTTAGGCATGAAGGTTTTGTGTGTTGAGGCGTGTGTTTTGTTTGTAATTCCGCCAGGCGTTACTTCCCCAACGTATCCCCTGTAGAAGCGTCGTCACTTTTGTCCTTTTCTCGTTTCCCTGTAGGTTAGGCGAAAGTCCCTGGGGCGCTCGGAGTCAGCAGGCTTGTTGTGAGTTGTTGCGCTGCTCCCTGCTCTCAGGAGGTCCAGGTCGTGAGTAGTGATGGCAACCTACCTAGCTAGGTTACCTACCTAGTAGGTTACCTAGCCTTTTTCGGCCTAGGTAACCTAACCTAACCTAACCTACCTAGCGCGAAATTCGAGCTACCTGTACCTAACCTACCTACCTAGATTTTGCCGTTACCTACTAGGTTACCTACCTAGGCTAAAATTCATGGAGCCAAAAAATAGTATGTGCAAACAGAAGCAAGCATTTGCACATACAGTAGGCGAACGTGGCCGTTGTTTTCGCTTCCGGCGGTCGGATTTGCCTGGTTGTTGTCGTTGGCAAGAATCTCAGCACAATGTCTGTGTGTCTGCAACGCAGCACAGAGAGTTGTGCTGGATGGATTGAGCTGAAATTTTGTGTGAAGCTGCCGTGGGAAACTTCACCGTCATTTAAAGGCCGGATTTGCGATAGCTACCGTAATCCGTGAGTTATGCAAATTTCGCGTACGTGTTTGATCGAATTTGAGAATTCAGTGTCAAATCTGCTTGGGACATATGTAATCAACCGTGCTGATCACGAATATCACATCCGTTTTCCAATGCGATACCGTAATCGGGAGATATGGCGCATTGAATATGCAAATTGCGCTTGCTCGAATTTGAGAATTCAGTGTCAAATCTGCTTGGGACATATGTAATTGACCACGCTGATCACGAATCTGGCATTCGTTTTCCAATCTGCTACAGTAATGACAAGATATAGCATTATCCTTTTCTACAGTAGTATGACTGTTTGTGGGTTCTGTCTGCAATGCAGCACAGAGTTCTGCTGGATGGATTGAGCTTGAGCCAAGCAAGCTTCATACAAAGGTTGCTTGGCACATTTTACCATCAAAATAAGAGTGGCACTACTGAAGCTATCGTAATCCATGCGTTATGCAAATATAAATAAATTATATAATAATACAGAACATTTTATGCGTGCTTATGACTTATCAGAAGTGTTTAGGAAGCAGTTTCATACAGATCAATGGTGTAGTGGTTATGATGTCCGTTTCTTTTCTGGAGGTCCTGGGATCAAACCTCTGCCATAAAAATACTTGTAACTTTTTTGTTTATAACATTTTTTCTTTTGCACGTGTTTATGCTATAAAAACTTTGAACTTTTTATTATTTTTTACTTTGTTTTACAGGTGTTAACGCTATAAAACCTTGTATTACACGCACACGCACGCACGCACGCACGCCCGCATGCACGCACGCATGCACGCACGCACGCACGGACTCGCGAGTGGGCGCACGCACGCAAGCACGCACATGGACACGGACACGCGCACGCACGCACGCACGCACGCACGCACGCACGCACGCACACGCATGCACATGGACATGGACACGTACATGCACGCACGTGCACCGCCATGCACGCACGCGCACGCTCGCTCGCTCGCACGCACGCATGCATGCACACATGCACACACACACACGGACAGTGATTCATCATTGTACAACTGAGTATTCCCAACATTATTTTATTTCATGAGACAAATTGATGTTGAACAACTTTGGAGCACTTTGCAAGCAGGAGTCCTGAGTTCGAAGCGGCTAGTAAAGCTAAAGCGAAAGCTACCATAAATAAGCCTACAGAATGAAAAAAAGTACCCCAGCAAACGTGCACTAGCTCAGAGTCCCGTTCTCAGACAAATATCGCGGTACAGACAAATGTCGCATCTGCAAACAAGTGTAGCCCACTCGCGATTCGGAATCCAATAGCGGAGCTTTAGGAAACGGATCGTTTTGACAGTTCCAACAAACGTACTAGACGGATGCGGATTTGGTTAAATTCCGATAATGAAGGAAACTCTAGTGTTAAACGTGCACTAGCTCAGAGTTCGCGCGCCACGGGCTTGCTCAACCGATTCCCTGCCTAACACACTACAGCAACTGACACGGTCCATGGCCTAACTTCGCGAGACCGACTCGCGCCGTTCGAGCATGCGCTGACCTTTAGAAGCGTCCGCTGAGTTGTTCGGCTTGCGCGCTTTTCCGCTGCATTCCAAAAGCAATCGATTCTCGACTGGCCACGAGCGGCGCCGTCCGCCGCCGGCGCAGTCGGCGCGATTGCACAAACACTGCGCGACAGACCTTTCGAGCAATCACAAAATGCCAGCACCGGCCCGTCAAACGACTGCCGGCGCGAGATCGAGCAGATGCCAAGCCGCCCGGCGGAGGGATTTGAATGCCCCGTCTGCTTAGACACGGAAGGCGAAGAGTGGGGGCGATACAGCTGCGGGCACTGGGTGCGGAGGGTGCGTCCCATCCAACGCGGAGGGCGCCAACTACATCGACGCCGCCGCCATCGGCGTGGTCGGCATTCAACACCCATATCTACAATAAGCGCGGCCTCACTGTTTGTTGCAGGGCAAGTGTGGGGACGACAGGCGGCCAAGCACAGCACGCCGCTCAGTCATCGGACCCCCAGCTGCGCTGCCTGTGAATTCTCTTCGCGTTTTTGTGCAGTGCGGCTACGACAGCCAAAGTCGTATTCGTTGCGCCGTAGTCGCAGCGCCAGTTAAAGCCTCGCTTTGCGGCATGTCCGCTAGGCCCGGTAGGAGTCGCTTCGAGCGCGTCCGGTCGAAATCCCTATCGTTGATTGGCGGCTCCCATGCATGCACGTGAACACAACAAACGCCGAATATGTGACATGTTGTTGTGTTTGGTTTGGCTTTATACACGGTTTGTTCAAACTGAAGTTGATTAGCTATGAAATAAAAGTGGCTATAAATCAGTGGGGCATGCTTTAATATACCCCTCTTTTCAAACAGGACTTCAACAAAAGAGCGTCACATATTCACCTTTTTTTGCAGCCACCTGCAAATTTTTCCTTAATATTTTGTTTTAATATTTTTTTTGTTATAGTAATCGGGATGAAACTTTGCAAGCATACGCTGTATTCAATCAGAAATTAATCCCCCAAATGGATTCTTCCTAAATGCCCACAAGCTTGAGATCTGGAACACTTAGTAACGTTGAATCTTGGACAACCAATCGAGAGGTCGCGGGAGGTCGCTTGAGATCTGGCGTCTCTGTCATCTCTTGAAAACCAATCAATAGTGCGTTGCCCCAGTGTCCTTTCCTGCTCTACCCATGTTGTTCCCACGACTCACCCTACATTTTTTCCAGTTTTTCGTTTTTTTTCTACTTTTCAGATGTTAAAATATTTATTGGCTGGCTTTATCAAAGCAGTGAACATCAAGTGCTTTTGGGATGTGCACTCTCATGTGCAACCTCACAAGGCGCGCATGCACGCACGCACACACGCACGCACGCACGTCCGCACTCTCGCACGACGCACGCACACCCCGACACACACACGCACGCCCGCACTCTCGCACGCACGCACGCACGCACGCACGCACGCATGTACGCACGCACGCACGTCCGCACTCTCGCACGCACACACCAACGCATGCCCGCACTCTTGCATGCACGCACTCTCGCGCGCACACACGCGCGCACGCACGCACACACTCACGCACGCACGCACTCACGCACGCCGTAGTTGACCACCATCTTGGCCGCGCAGAGGACGCGTCCTCAACGAGCATGCTGATGGTGGTGGCGTCCCCGTGGTCAGGCTTGGGGTAACGAGCGCGTCACGCGCCACTCGCTGGTGTTCAGCCCCTGATTCTGCCACTTGAGGAGTTGCACCACATCCTTGGTGTCCGAAACGTTGCCCAGGAAGGAAGGTGTTTGTAAAGAAATTATACAGTTTTGAACCTGTGCACTGTACACATTTTTTTATTTAATACAACGTTTCGGCTATGACACTCACGCCATAGTCAGGAAGTACCTAATTTAGACATTATTTACGGTAGGTACACTTTTTTTCTTCTGACACCCTATCCCTTTTCCTTCAAATCTGCTTACCCCCAGAATGGTCTCGGACGTCCACCCCCCACTTTCAACAAACCGGTTACATGTGGAACTGCGGTAGGGAAACTCACACCCTTGGTGTGGGTGCCCCTTGTTGGCACGCGAAATCAGGGCACGCGTGGCGCACATTTTGTACATATCAATACAAAAAACACTGTATTAAGGAAAAATTTGCAGGCAGCTGCAAAAAAGAGGAATATGTGACTGCCATAGACAGAAGTTGAGCTTGAAAAAAAAAATGGTATTCACGCATTGCTGAAGTCCACTTTGAAAAAAGATTGTATTAGAGCATTAAGGCGTCATTTATACTTCGCTCCGCTCTGCTCCGCGCAGCGTGGTCGGGAGGCAGCTCCGCGGGAGCCGAATCCCGCGCAGCAATGCGCCGCGGTAGTGGCGTATTAGCCAGCAACCGGTGTAGCGGTTCCGGCCACAATTACCACAGGGCTTTATTTCGCAAAGAGGGTGAAAAAAAAACAAGCCAAAAATTTAGTATTATTTTATTTGTATTTTAATGGTTGAATGCACACAAATGGCGCTGCAGGCAAAATTTGCAAAGTTTGGCATCACGTGTATTCTGAAGGTCATACAAATTTTGTTACGCTTTCTACAAAATTAAATGCGCTGCAGGCAAAAATTTTGTTAATTCTACGTCTCTCAAGGCCTTCTTCATTAAAATTGACCGTAATGAGCGATTGTAATTAGCCAGCATTGTGCTGGATAGTTACGATTCAAACGATTTAGTTTGGAAAATCTGCCCAAAAAGCGACATCTGATTTGGAGCGCCATACTCTCGGAATCCTTGACCGAATTTGACGATTCCTTTTTCAGACAAAATCCCAAAGTCTTGAGTATAAGTGTTCCAAATTTGATAGCATTCCGACAAAGGAAACAAAAGTTATTTAAAAAATAAATGTGATAATTAAGAAAAAAACACCCTTTATATGTATATCAGGGGTGTACGCGGCAGCGTACAACCCTAATATGTGACGACTTCTGCAATGCGGTTTTTTGAATCTTCAGTCGCTCATAACTCTTGATTGCCTGAACGGATTGTGGCGAATGATAGCTCAAAAGAACCGCCTTCTAGACCGGAATCGAATAAGCCGTCCCGCGTTTCGGTACTCGAGCGCATTAACACGAAACTTCCGAAAATGTTCCGAAAAAGTGGTGTTTTTTTTTTCCTGTTCTGCACACACTTTTTGGGGCGCCGCTCTGGAACGCCTCAGTCGATTGGGACAAAACTTGGCGTGAGCACGCGGTATATGATGGCAACTTTGTGACCGCAAGAAAAATTTATCTAGGTGCTACGGATCTAGAGTTAAGGCCGATTTAGTAATTTTTTGGAACATAGTCGTTTTTTTTTTGGCAAAAATCGACAAGAGTAAAAATACAAAAAAAAACGAGTAAACCCCCAAATGTTATTTGATTTCCGTAAACAGCTTTACAAAGAAAGTCTAAGACGCTTGCATGACATTTGAAATTCTCACCACATAATGAGATATAGGCAACCAAAATTTCGCAAATTTCGACCAAAAAAACTTTGTCAGCTATAGGCGCTTCAACCGTTTGTGGCAGAGCTGTGCTGCAATGACGAAAGTTAATCGTCCGGACCTGGAATAGGTTACTTTCGACAAATGGCAGCGCTCCGATGCCCATGTCTCGGTCGGCCCCCTTTGAAAGGCCTTTTTTTGGGTGTTTTGTCCCAAAAGTTTGTCAGCTATAGGCGCTTCAACCGTTTGTCACAGAGCTGTGCTGTAATGATGACAGTTCCTCGTCTAGACCTGGAATAGGTCACTTTTGACAAATGAGATCTCTCCGACTTCCATGTTTCGCAGCTAGACTCTCTTGGCACACCCCCATTTTGGGGCGACATTCGAAACTTTGAGTGTGCATTACTTTTGCTTTCCTGGACGAATTCTGCCACGTGATAGCTCAAAAGAACCGCATTCAAAGGGTGATTCGATTGAGTCGCAACACGTTTCCATACTCTTGCGCATTACCGAGAAAATTGTGTGGATGTAACAAAAAATTGGGTCCTTCCAACCTTTTGGCCTGTCGCTCGCTCACACCTGTATCAATCGAAACAAAACTTCGCACGCATCTATGACCCACATAAAAACCCTCTGAAGAATTCAGTCTAGGTGCAATACATCGTGAGGTTACAGTTTACGTTGCAATATTTTTGGCGCGTTTTGTAAAGTCATCAGACTACTGATCGCGAGGTCGCTGGTTCGACTCCAGTGACGCCTGTGACGCTTTTGCAGGTGTCATCTTGGGAAACCCATCAACGGTTCTTTGCTGCAGTGTCTCCAGTCCATCCCACATTCTCTGTCTCTTTTCTAGGTTCTTCTACCAAAATTTTGGCAAATTTTTGATATTTATGGACGGATGCTCGTTACAGCCCTTGATGCACGAAAATGACACAGCTGCACACCCGCACGCACGCACGCACGCACGCACGCACGCACGCACGCACGCACGCACGCACGCACGCACGCACGCACGCACGCACGCACGCACGCACGCACGCACGCACGCTCGCGCGCACGCACGCACGCACGCACGCACGCACGCACGCACGCACGCACGCACGCACGCACAATGTGTACAGTGGTACACGTTTTTCATAAGCTTTATGGTGCAACACTGAGCATGCGTCCGTGCTGGTCTGCTGCTGTGGATTTGTATGTGTGTGCATGCGTGAGTTTTCGATTAATCTTTGTTTTACGAAAAAACACTGTATTAAGGAAAATTTTGCAGGTGGCTGCAAAAAAAGAGAATATGTACGGACGCTCCTTTAGGTCCAGTTTGAAAAAACGTGGTATTAAAAGTAGCCACTTCATCAGATGATCAACTTCAGTTTGGACAAACCGCGTATAATCGAACCAAACGCAGCAACACGTCACATATTCGGCGTTTGTTGTGTGAGCCATCGCACGCACACAACCACAACACCACCACCATCAATCCAACCTCACAACTCGATCATCTCTCTTCGACGATGTGCTGCCATTCATAGGCATTGCATGGATGGATAGGGCACACAGCCAAAGATACTGCATAGGTAGATAACTTCACTGCCCTGTCCGTTCCAAAATTTAATATGTGGCTTGCTCTTACAGTAAATGATATGTAGCATCATTTCACAATCTTAAGTACCAGTACATGCCGTACATTCAACTTCGATTCTCGTTCATCTTTGTTCCGCTTCTGTTAGCCTGTAGCTATGGACGGGACTGCCATCTGTGGGCGGCAAGGACAAGGCCCACTTTCGTCTCTGAGTCCAAGGAATAAAAGGCCTCGGTGCAGCCTGGACTGCCTTTCCAGTGATCCAAGCGAGCGGGTGAAGCGAGCACAACAAACGCCGAATATGTGACGTGTTGCTGCGTTTGGTTCGATTATACACGGTATTGTCCAAACTAAAATTGATCATCTGATGAAGTGGCTACTTTTAATACCACGTTTTTTCAAACTGGACCTAAAGGAGCGTCCGTACATATTCTCTTTTTTTGCAGCCACCTGCAAAATTTTCCTTAATATGTTATGAAGTGGCTTGGCCTGCAGCGTGCAACGCACGAGCGGCAAGGCGACGCTACGAGGCCCAGGTGTTGTAAGACTGCGGTGTCGGCTACTCGTCGGTTCGGTGTGTCACGTAATTGACCCTCGAGCCTCCAACACACCATCTCTCACTTGCAGACAGTTTCACGCAAGACCGGAACAGAGAGGGAAAAGGGCCGCCGGAAACTGCAAAACCCTAAGACCAAAAACCCCCAAAACTAACTCGCAGACTAAATAGCCGCATTAACCTACCGTCGAGAGTGGGAGACGAAGGGTGGCGCGAGAAATAACGAACGTCGGCCCACGGGGGTCATCTGTGCACAGGTCAGCACGGGGGGGGGGGGTGGG
>JASAMY010001232.1:0-23092 GCA_030248085.1 Paralinhomoeus sp. GSCO2_6 | reverse complement strand
TATGGCTTTGGTTCATTTACATATTGCTACGGTCGACAGAGCCCAACGCCCAACTATCCAGTCCAAATGTCAAAAAATTTAGCGGCCCCCCCCCCCCCCACACACCCTCTGTAGAACATTTGGTAGGGGGGGGGGGGGGCGCAGACCTACTCCTGGGCCGCCTGATCCGGCCCGCTGCTGATGTTATGCGGCTAAGTACCTTCTGTAACCGTTATGTAGCTAAGATTGCGCCTATGTAGCCTATGTAGCTATGTAGCTATGGTGCGCCAAGAGTGTTGATAGTGATGGTTGGCACTTTAAAAATTGACTTTCTCTATGGTAGGCCATAACAAATGATTGGGATGGTCAGAATGAACTGAAATTTGTCGCGGATCTAAGTTGGAACTCTCTGCATAAGTGCTCAAAATTTCAACAAAATCCATGCAGGAACACTTGAGAAATTAGCGATCAAACATCCGAAGTTTACGATGGCCCACCCTGTACACATATGCGACCATAAATACACCCCAACATAGAAAAGTTCGCCTTTCAGAAGGTGGTCCATTTAGGGATGGCGTGTAATTCTTAGGGAGGGGCTAATAAACTCAAAGTGGTCTTAGGAGGGTGTATAATTAAAAGGGGGGATGGCTAGGGTTGATCATAGGATTCATCATCATCATAGGTTTGTAATTACTACTACAGTACCGCAACTACTACAACCAAACAGCGACTACGACAGTGACTTACAAAGCAGAATAGCCCGCAACCTTTTCGAACAGCGACTACAACAGCGAGGCTACAAAGTACAATCACCCGCAGCCCCATTTCAAACACTGATTTCATAAGGCTGTCTTTCTTCCCCAACTTCCCGTGAATAGCGCCTACTGCTGATTGTTCCTTCCCTTCGTACCTTCCGCTTTGATGTATCACTGTTGTTTTCGCGATCGCCTGTTGTTGCACTGCTTTTTAAGCTAAGCTGCTCGTACTCTCAGTCAGTCCGCACTCAGTCTGTAGCCCGCGTCCACTCCAGCTTTCTATCGTGCTCACCGCCCATTGAACAATAAATAGTGGCATAGCAATACGACCCAGTCCGCCACAGGTTATAGGGGATGGCTAATCAGGATTTATGGTAGGTAGGTACCATTACCTGTAACTGGAGTTGGGTTTGGGGGAGGGGCCTTCCCCAGATCCTGGGCTTGGCACTGACCACACCCTCCCCACCAGGCAGCAGATGGCATAGTGGTAGAGAATCGGCCTCTTGCACACACGGATTCAGTTAAAACGAGTCTTCTCCTATCCATGGCATTCCACGTGCTGTCGCTGCCATAGATTACTAATGGCATTCTTCCAAATGACTTTGGCTATTTACATGGCTCGAGACTGGATCTATATGGGCCATTGATGGCCTCCTAGCATTGCCTAATCCAACAATGACAAAAAAACACCCTCCCCAACCCTGCTCCCAGGCTTGTGTAAACTCCCACCAAACGCATTTGGAAGAGCACCATCTGTATTCTGTATGTAATGGAGGGAAGCAACAGCTGTCTGCAGGATACACTTATTTGGTCGATGTTAGGCACTCTGCTTGCCTAACTTTTGCTGGAGACCAATATTCTCTTCCATATACGGTGTAGTACCCCCTTCACTCACTCAACAACAAGCGCATGTAACAGTCCTGGGAGAGGAATGCAGGGGAGGAACTGCTTGTCATGTGATATCGGGCATATCAGTCAATTCATCAAGAATTGAGCTCAGAACCATGTGTGCAAGAGGTGTATTAGGTATCTAACTCTGCCCAACAAAGGCTTTTAGCTCCTGTTATAAAAGAACAGACTTTTCACAGTAGATGAAAAATTTGCTGAACTGCTGACTGGAACACATGCCTTATTTTAATTGCTGATATGTGAAGTGCTGCTGCTGTACAGTTTACCACTTTTGTCATTTGTCATTAGTCTGCATTCCCTATTCTATTCTACTGGGCATGCAATCACCTTTAATAAACAGTGTTGTGAAATTTGAGTGGGGAAGCAGTACTGAAATGTTTGAAGTGCATAGGGTGTCCAATTTGCACTTGGGAATTAACTTTGACTGCAATTCGGTCTTCATGCCTTCAAGGTGAAATCTTATTCCCTCAGAACTCACATTAATTTTTAGGTCAAAGTGTTTTTCATCTTCAGCTTTCTCCAGGTGCCAGCCCTTAAAGTACATCCCATAAATCATTGTTACACTTACTTGATGGGTTGGGTGGGCTTATGATGCTCAGCCAATACAACACTCTCAGAAAAAATATTTTTAGGCAATACTGTAAATAGAACCCAATATAGGTACTTTGTGGGCGATTTCTAAGGAAAGCACCATACAAACCTTTTTTGTTTCAAATTCTGGGGGGGGGGGTTGGGGGGGGCGTGGGTACATTCAAACCAGCAAGTGGGGGAGGGAACCCCCCCAAACCCCCCCCCCCCATTACAGGTATGCTTGCAAAGCCTCCCATTATGAATGGAATGGAATTACAAATGGAATGGAGAGTTTGTAAAAGAAATGTTGGAGTAAGTACCCTGCAAAAACACAAAATCTTAATCTTGCTAAAAATATTTTTTCTGAGAGTGTTGTTGGCTATTGGCTGAGCATCATAAGCACCCAACATCAAGTAAGTGTAACAATGATTTATGGGGATGTACTTTAGGGCTGGCACCTGGAGAAAGCTGAAGATGAAGAGCACTTTGGCCTAAAAATTAATGTGAGTTCTGAGGGAATGAGTTAAAGTTCTGAGGGAATAAGATTTCCCCCTGGATGAAGACCGAATTGCAGTCAAAGTTAATTCCCAAGTGCAAATTGGACACCCTATGCACTTCAAACATTTTTCAGTACTGCTTTCCCCACTCAAATTTCACAACACTGTTTATTAAAGGTGATTGCATGCCCAGTAGAATAGAATAGGGAATGCAGACTAATGACAAATGACAAAAGTGGTAAACTGTACAGCAGCAGCACTTCACATATCAGCAATTAAAATAAGGCATGTGTTCCAGTCAGCAGTTCAGCAAATTTTTCATCTACTGTGAAAAGTCTGTTCTTTTATAACAGGAGCTAAAAGCCTTTGTTGGGCAGAGTTAGATACCTAATACACCTCTTGCACACATGGTTCTGAGCTCAATTCTTGATGAATTGACTGATATGCCCGATATCACATGACAAGCAGTTCCTCCCCTGCATTCCTCTCAGGACTGTTACATGCGCTTGTTGTTGAGTGAGTGAAGGGGGTACTACACCGTATATGGAGAGATATTGGTCTCCAGCAAAAGTTAGGCAAGCAGAGTGCCTAACATCGACCGAAATAAGTGTATCCTGCAGACAGCTGTTGCTTCCCTCCATTACATACAGAATACAGATGGTGCTCTTCCAAATGCGTTTGGTGGGAGTTTACACAAGCCTGGGAGCAGGGTTGGGGAGGGTGTTTTTTTGTCATTGTTGGATTAGGCAATGCTAGGAGGCCATCAATGGCCCATATAGATCCAGTCTCGAGCCATGTAAATAGCCAAAGTCATTTGGAAGAATGCCATTAGTAATCTATGGCAGCGACAGCACGTGGAATGCCATGGATAGGAGAAGACTCGTTTTAACTGAACCGTGTGTGCAAGAGGCCGATTCTCTACCACTATGCCATCTGCTGCCTGGTGGGGAGGGTGTGGTCAGTGCCAAGCCCAGGATCTGGGGAAGGCCCCTCCCCCAAACCCAACTCCAGTTACAGGTAATGGTACCTACCTACCATAAATCCTGATTAGCCATCCCCTATAACCTGTGGCGGACTGGAACGGATTGCAACGCCACAATTTATTGTTCAATGGGCGGTGAGCACGATAGAAAGCTGGAGTGGACGCGGGCTACAGACTGAGTGCGGACTGACTGAGAGTACGAGCAGCTTAGCTTAAAAAGCAGTGCAACAACAGGCGATCGCGAAAACAACAGTGATACATCAAAGCGGAAGGTACGAAGGGAAGGAACAATCAGCAGTAGGCGCTATTCACGGGAAGTTGGGGAAGAAAGACAGCCTTATGAAATCAGTGTTTGAAATGGGGCTGCGGGTGATTGTACTTTGTAGTCGCTGTTGTAGTCGCTGTTTGAAAAGGGTGCGGGTGATTCTGCTTTGTAGTTACTGTTGTAGTCGCTGTTTGGTTGTAGTAGTTGCGGTACTGTAGTAGTGGCATTACAAACCTATGATGATGATGAATCCTATGATCAACCCTAGCCATCCCCCCTTTTAATTATACACCCTCCTAAGACCACTTTGAGTTTATTAGCCCCTCCCTAGAATTACACGCCATCCCTAAATGGACCACCATCTGAAAGGCGAACTTTTCTATGTCTGGGTGTATGTATGGTCGCATATGTGTACAGGGTGGGCCATCGTAAACTTCGGATGTTTGATCGCTAATTTCTCAAGCGTTCCTGCATGGATTTTGTTGAAATTTTGAGCACTTATGCAGAGAGTTCCAACTTAGATCCGTGACAAATTTCAGTTTATTCGACCATCCCAATCATTTGTTATGGCCTACCATAGAGAAAGTCAATTTTTAAAGTGCCAACCATCACTATCAACACTCTTGGCGCACCATAGCTACATAGCTACATAGGCTACATAGGCGCACCCTTAGCTACATAACGGTTACAGAAGGTACTTAGCCGCATAACATCAGCAGCTGGCTGGATCAGGCGGCCCAGGGAGCGATTGCGCCCCCCCCCCCTTACCAAATGTTCTACAGAGGGTGTGTGGGGGGGGGGGGGGGGGGGGGGCTGCTAAAGTTTTTGACATTTGGAGTGGATAGTTGGGCGTTGGGCTCTGTCGACCATGTGTACCGGATTGGCGTCTAGCTGAGCATGTGTACGAGAAACGCGTACATATTCTGAGGAAAGCCACTTGGAAAAAAATTGCAAATGCGGAGAATATGTACGCGAGACTCGTACACAGGGTCGTAGAGTAGCTGGGCTCTGTCGACCGTGTGTACCGGATTGGAGTCTAGCTGAGCATGTGTACAAGAACAGCGTACATATTCTGAGGAGAGCCACTTGGAAAAAAATTGCAAATGCGGAGAATATGTACGCGAGACTCGTACACAGGGTCGTAGAGTAGCTGGGCTCTGTCGACCATGTGTACCGGATTGGCGTCTAGCTGAGCATGTGTACGAGAAAAGCGTACATATTCTGAGGAGAGCCACTTGGAAAAAAATTGCAAATGCGGAGAATATGTACGCAAGACTCGTACACGGGGTCATAGAGTAGCTGGGTTCTGTCGACCATGTGTACCGGATTGGCGTCTCGCTGAGCATGTGTACGAGAAAAGCGTACATATTCTGAGGAAGGCCACTTGGAAAAAAATTGCAAATACGGAGAATATGTACGCCAGACTCGTACACAAGGTCGTAGAGTAGCAACTGGCCATGTGTATGAGAAAAGTGTACATATTCTGAGCAAAGCCACTTGGAAAAAAATTGCAAATACGTAGAATATGTATGCAAGACTCGTACACAGGGCCCTAGAGTACCAACGACCGTGTGTATGAGAAAAGCGTACATATTCTGAGGAAAGCCACTATGGTTCTGAGCTCAATTCTTGATGAATTGACTGACATGTCCGATATCACATGACAAGCAGTTCCTCCCCTGCATTCCTCTCAGGACTGTTACATGCACTTGTTGTTGAGTGAGTGAAGGGGGTACTACACTGTATATGGAGAGATATTGGTCTCCAGCAAAAGTTAGGCAAGCAGAGTGCCTAACATCGACCGAAATAAGTGTATCCTGCAGACACCTGTTGCTTCCCTCCATTACATACAGAATACAGATGGTGTTCTTCCAAATGCGTTTGGTGGGAGTTTACACAAGCCTGGGAGCAGGGTTGGGGAGGGTGCTTTTTTGTCATTGTTGGATTAGGCAATGCTAGGAGGCCATCAATGGCCCATATAGATCCAGTCTCGAGCCATGTAAATAGCCAAAGTCATTTGGAAGAATGCCATTAGTAATCTATGGCAGCGACAGCACGTGGAATGCCATGGATAGGAGAAGACTCGTTTTAACTGAACCGTGTGTGCAAGAGGCCGATTCTCTACCACTATGCCATCTGCTGCCTGGTGGGGAGGGTGTGGTCAGTGTCAAGCCCAGGATCTGGGGAAGGCCCCTCCCCCAAACCCAACTCCAGTTACAGGTAATGGTACCTACCTACCATAAATCCTGATTAGCCATCCCCTACAACCTATGATGATGATGAATCCTATGATCAACCCTAGCCATCCCCCCTTTTAATTATACACCCTCCTAAGACCACTTTGAGTTTATTAGCCCCTCCCTAGAATTACACGCCATCCCTAAATGGACCACCTTCTGAAAGGCGAAATTTTCTATGTCTGGGTGTATGTATGGTCGCATATGTGTGCAGGGTGGGCCATCGTAAACTTCGGATGTTTGATCGCTAATTTCTCAAGCGTTCCTGCATGGATTTTGTTGAAATTTTGAGCACTTATGCAGAGAGTTCCAACTTAGATCCGTGACAAATTTCAGTTTATTCGACCATCCCAATCATTTGTTATGGCCTACCATAGAGAAAGTCAATTTTTAAAGTGCCAACCATCACTATCAACACTCTTGGCGCACCATAGCTACATAGCTACATAGGCTACATAGGCGCACCCTTAGCTACATAACGGTTACAGAAGGTACTTAGCCGCATAACATCAGCAGCTGGCTGGATCAGGCGGCCCAGGAGTAGTTTGTGCCCCCCCCCCCCTACCAAATGTTCTACAGAGGGTGTGTGGGGGGGGGCCGCTAAATTTTTTGACATTTGGACTGGATAGTTGGGCGTTGGGCTCTGTCGACCGTGTGTACCGGATTGGCGTCTAGCTGAGCATGTGTACGAGAAACGCGTACATATTCTGAGGAAAGCCACTTGGAAAAAAAATTGCAAATGCGGAGAATATGTACGCGAGACTCGTACACAGGGTCGTAGAGTAGCTGGGCTATGTCGACCGTGTGTACCGGATTGGAGTCTAGCTGAGCATGTGTACGAGAACAGCGTACATATTCTGAGGAGAGCCACTTGGAAAAAAATTGCAAATGCGGAGAATATGTACGCGAGACTCGTACACAGGGTCGTAGAGTAGCTGGGCTCTGTGGACCGTGTGTACCGGATTGGCGTCTAGCTGAGCATGTGTACGAGAAAAGCGTACATATTCTGAGGAAAGCCACTTGGAAAAAAATTGCAAATGCAGAGAATATGTACGCGAGACTCGTACACAGGGTCATAGAGTAGCTGGGCTCTGTCGACCATGTGTACCGGATTGGCGTCTAGCTGAGCATGTGTACGAGAAAAGCGTACATATTCTGAGCTAAGCCACTTGGAAAAAAATTGCAAATGCGGAGAATATGTACGCGAGACTCGTACACAGGGTCATAGAGTAGCTGGGCTCTGTCGACCATGTGTACCGGATTGGCGTCTAGCTGAGCATGTGTACGAGAAAAGCGTACATATTCTGAGGAGAGCCACTTGGAAAAAAATTGCAAATGCGGAGAATATGTACGCGAGACTCGTACACAGGGTCATAGAGTAGCTGGGTTCTGTCGACCGTGTGTACTGGATTGGCGTCTAGCTGAGCATGTGTACGAGAAAAGCGAACATATTCTGAGGAAGGCCACTTGGAAAAAATTGCAAATACGGAGAACATGTACGCAAGACTCGTACACAGGGTCGTAGAGTAGCAACTGGCCATGTGTACGAGAAAAGTGTACATATTCTGAGGAAAGCCACTTGGAAAAAAATTGCAAATATGGAGAATATGTACGCAAGACTCGTACACAGGGCCCTAGAGTACCAACGACCGTGTGTACGAGAAAAGCATACATATTCTGAGGAAAGCCACTTGGAAAAAAATTGCAAATGTGGAGAATATGTACGCGAGACTCGTACACAGGGTCGTAGAGTAGCAACTGGCCATGTGTACGAGAAAAGTGTACATATTCTGAGGAAAGCCACTTGGAAAAAAATTGCAAATATGGAGAATATGTACGCAAGACTCGTACACAGGGCCCTAGAGTAGCTGGGCTCTGTCGACCGTGTGTACCGGATTGGTGTCTAGCTGAGCATGTGTATGAGAAAAGCGTACATATTCTGAGGAAAGCCACTTGGAAAAAAATGGCAAATGTGGAGAATATGTACGCGAGACTCGTACACAGGGCCCTAGAGTAGCTGGGCTCTGTCGACCGTGTGTACCGGATTGGTGTCTAGCTGAGCATGTGTATGAGAAAAGCGTACATATTCTGAGGAAAGCCACTTGGAAAAAAATTGCAAATGTGGAGAATATGTACGCGAGACTCGTACACAGGGTCGTAGAGTAGCAACTGGCCATGTGTACGAGAAAAGCATACATATTCTGAGAAAAGCCACTTGGAAAAAAATTGCAAATGTGGAGAGTATGTACGCGAGACTTGTACACAGGGTCGTAGAGTAGCTGGGCTCTGTTGACCGTGTGTACCAGATTGGTGTCTAGCTGAGCATGTGTACGAGAACAGCGTTCATATTCTGAGGAGAGCCACTTGGAAAAAATTGCAAATGTGGAGAATATGTACGCGAGACTCGTACACAGGGTCGTAGAGTATGTGGGCTCTGTCGACCGTGTGTACCGGATTGGCGTCTAGCTGAGCATGTGTATGAGAAAAGCGTACATATTCTGAGGAGAGCCACTTGGAAAAAAATTGCAAATGTGGAGAATATGTACGCGAGACTCATACACAGGGTCATAGAGTAGCTGGGCTCTGTCGACCGTGTGTACCGGATTGGCGTCTAGCTGAGCATGTGTACGAGAAAAGCGTACATATTCTGAGGAGAGCCACTTGGAACAAAATTGCAAATGCGGAGAATATGTACGTGAGACTCGTACACAGGGTCGTAGAGTAGCTGGGTTCTGTCGACCGTGTGTACCGGATTGGCGTCTAGCTGAGCATGTGTACGAGAAAAGCGTACATATTCTGAGGAAGGCCACTTGGAAAAAAATTGCAAATGCTCAGAATATGTACGCAAGACTCGTACACAGGGCCGTAGAGTAGCAACTAGCCGTGTGTACGAGAAAAGTGTACATATTCTGAGGAAAGCCACTTGGAAAAAAATTGCAAATACAGAGAATATGCACGCAAGACTCGTACACAGGGTCGTAGGGTAGCAACTGGCCGTGTGTACGAGAAAAACGTACATATTCTGAGGAAAGCCACTTGGAAAAAAATTGCAAATGTGGAGAATATGTACGCAAGACTCGTACACAGGGCCCTAGAGTACCAACTAGGCATGTGTACGAGAAAAGCGTACATATTCTGAGGAAAGCCACTTGGAAAAAAATTGCAAATGCTCAGAATATGTACGCAAGACTCGTACACAGGGCCGTAGAGTAGCAACTAGCCATGTGTACAAGAAAAGCGTACATATTCTGAGGAAAGCCACATGCAAAAAAGCTGCAAATGCGGAGAATATGTACGCAAGAGTCGTACACATACTGCCGGAGTGCGCAACAGCCCATGTGTATGAGAAAAGCGTCCATATTCCAAGCTTACCCACATGGAAAAAAATTGCAAATGTGGAGAATACATATGTACACAAGACTCGTACACATGGCACTAGAGTATGCAACGGCCCATGTGTACGAGAAAAGCGTGCATATTCCGAGCTTACACCACATGGAAAAAAATTGCAAATGCGGAGAATATGTATGCAAGGCTCGTACACATAGTGCTAGAGTACACAACGGCCCATGTGTACGAGAAAGGCTCCATATTCCGAGCTTACCCACATGCAAAAAAGTTGCAAATATGGAGAATATGTATGCAAGACTCGTACACATAGTGCTACGGTGGGGGGAGGGAGGTTGCAGTAAGGAAGGGTGTGGGCGGGGGGGAGGGACCTGGACTACTATGGTGCAGACATAGAGGGGGGGGGGGAAGGAAGGAGCGAGTATATGTATGGGACAGGTGTCCCTATTCTGAAGCTACCCATGCGTGGGGAAATTGCAATTGCAGACACTCATCCGGTACACATGCTCCTACACTAACTAGCCACTGTAAAATACTATGGAAGTGGTGTCGCATGTGCACATGGAAGTGGTGTTGCATGTGCACACACGCATGCACGCACGCACGCACGCACGCACGCACGCACGCACGCACGCACGCATGCACGCACGCACGCACGCATGCACGCACGCACGCACGCACGCACACGTAGCCATGCACGCACTGGCAGGCATGCATGCAATGACACACACGCACCGCCATGCACGAATGGGCAGTTGTGTACTCTAGCAGTATGTGTACAAGTCTTGTATAAATATTCTCCATATTTGCAACTTTTTTGCATGTGGGTAGGCTCGGAATATGGACGCCCTTCTCGTACACATGGGCCTTTGTGTACTGTAGCACTATGTGTACGAGTCTTGCGTACACATTCTCCGCATTTGCAATTTTTTTCCAAGTGGCTTTCCTCAGAATATGTACGCTTTTCTCGTACACATGCTCAGCTAGACGCCAATCTCGTACACACGGTCGACAAGAGGGTACTCTACGGCCATGTGTATGAGTCTTGCATACATATTCTCTGCATTTGCAATTTTTTTCCATGTGGCTTTCCTCAGAATATGTACGCTTTTCTCATACACATGCTCAGCCAGACGCCAATCCCGTACACACGGTCGACAAGAGGGTACTCTACGGCCATGTGTATGAGTCTTGCGTACATATTCTCCATATTTGCAATTTTTTTCCAAGTGGCTTTCCTCAGAATATGTACGCTCTTCTCGTACACATGCTCAGCTAGACGCCAATCCCGTACACACGGTCGACAAGAGGGTACGCTACGGCCCTGTGTAGGAGTCTTGCGTACATATTCTCCATATTTGCAATTTTTTTCCATGTGGCTGTCCTCAGAATATGTTCGCTTTTCTCGTACACATGCTCAGCTAGACGCCAATCCCGTACACACGGTCGACAAGAGGGTACTCTACGGCCCTGTGTATGAGTATTGCGTACATATTCTCCATATTTGCAATTTTTTTCCAAGTGGCTTTCCTCAGAATATGTACGCTCTTCTCGTACACATGCTCAGCTAGACGTCCATCCCGTACACACGGTCGACAAGAGGGTACGCTACGGCCCTGTGTACGAGTCTTGCGTACATATTCTCCATATTTGCAATTTTTTTCCATGTGGCTTTCCTCAGAATATGTACGCTCTTCTCGTACACATGCTCAGCTAGACGACCATCCCGTACACACGGTCGACAAGAGGGTACGCTACGGCCCTGTGTACGAGTCTTGCGTACACATTCTCTGCATTTGCAATTTTTTTCCAAGTGGCTTTCCTCAGAATATGTACGCTTTTCTCGTACACATGCTCAGCTAGACGCCAATCTCGTACACACGGTCGACAAGAGGGTACTCTAGGGCCCTGTGTACGAGTCTTGCGTACATATTCTCCATATTTGCAATTTTTTTCCAAGTGGCTTTCCTCAGAATATGTACGCTTTTATCATACACAGGGTCGTTGGTACTCTAGGGCCGTGTGTACGAGTCTTGCATACATATTCTCCATATTTGCAATTTTTTTCCAAGTGGCCTTCCTCAGAATATGTACGCTTTTCTCGTACACACGGTCGTTGATACTCTAGGGCCCTGTGTACGAATCTTGCGTACATATTCTCCGTATTTGCAATTTTTTTCCAAGTGGCTTTCCTCAGAATATGTACGCTTTTCTCATACACACGGTCGTTGGTACTCTAGGGCCCTGTGTACGAATCTTGCGTACATATTCTCCTTATTTGCAATTTTTTTTCAAGTGGCTTTCCTCAGAATATGTACGCTTTTCTCGTACACAGGGTCGTTGGTACTCTAGGGCCGTGTGTACGAGTCTTGCGTACATATTATCCATATTTGCAAATTTTTTACAAGTGGCCTTACGCAGAATATGTACGCTTTTCTCGTACACAGGGTCGTTGGTACTCTAGGGCCGTGTGTACGAGTCTTGCGTACATATTCTCCATATTTTCAATTTTTTTCCGAGTGGCCTTCCTCAGAATATGTACGCTTTTCTCGTACACACGGTCGTTGGTACTCTAGGGCCCTGTGTACGAGTCTTGCGTACATATTCTCCGTATTTGCAATTTTTTTCCAAGTGGCTCTCCTCAGAATATGTACGCTTTTCTTGTACACACGGTCGTTGGTACTCTACGGCCCTGTGTACGAGTCTTGCGTACATATTCTCCGTATTTGCAATTTTTTTCCAAGTGGCCTTCCTCAGAATATATACGCTTTTCTCGTACACACGGTCGTTGATACTCTAGGGCCCTGTGTACGAGTCTTGCGTACATATTCTCCGTATTTGCAATTTTTTTCCATGTGGCTTTCCTCAGAATATGTACGCTTTTCTCGTACACATGCTCAGCTAGACGCCAATCCCATACACACGGTCGACAAGAGGGTACTCTACGGCCCTGTGTACGAGTCTTGCACACATATTCTCCGTATTTGCAATTTTTTTCCAAGTGGCCTTCCTCAGAATATGTACGCTTTTCTCGTACACACGGTCATTGATACTCTAGGGCCCTGTGTACGAGTCTTGCATACATATTCTCTGTATTTGCAATTTTTTTCCAAGTGGCTTTCCTCAGAATATGTACACTTTTCTCGTACACACGGTCGTTGGTACTCTAGGGCCCTGTGTACGAGTAGCGATGTCACCAAAAATTGCTTATGAATTATTTTTTTAATTTTTAACTATTAAAAAATTCCAAATAATTTTTTATTTAATTTATAAAAGTTAAAGAATTCTGAAGAATTATTTAAATTATTTAATTAACTAATTTTTTAACTGGGTATTTTTAAAGTGTGCATTGGGGATGCATGTACATACTTCTGTGGTAGCATGCCTGCATGCAAGAATGCAACAAATCCATGCCCATCACCTTGAGGCTCCTATGAGATCATCTACTGTAAGGTGGAGGACCCCAGTACACCTTCTTTAAGTGCAAGCAAGTCTTCATATGAAGTGGACTCCTACACATTGAAGGAAGAGAAGTATCTGATGCGGTGCGCGCATGGCAATGCACTATGCATGCCACGCCTCAATAAAGTAGACCCTTGAATTAAACTACCAAGCGAACTTTGAATTCACCAGTTTGTCAATTGGGCTGTAAGACGGGGCTGAGTGTGGGGTGGGGGAGGACTTAAGATTTGTGATGGAGGGTTTTTGTGCCTACTTACGCGCACAGTGTTGCGCACACTCTTACACACTCACTCACACTTACCATCCAGCACACAGATTACTTCATTATAATCAATTAATTTCAATGTACAGCGTCATATGTCATGTGCTGAAAACACCACTTCCCTCCATTCCAATGTTTGCAATGGATAAGTCCACTCTAAAACCTACTGAAATGATTACAAATGAACACACCCTCCACTGAGCGTGACAGGACTGAAAGGAAAGACAATAAATTTGATGGCAACAAAATGCCAATGATGATATTGTGGTAGAGGTGCACAAAATGAACAACAAAGATCAATAGGAAAAGACAAACTTGCCATGAACTACTTGAAAAGTCTGTTAAAAAATCAATTTTTTAAGCGTGTGGTTAAAAAATTGTTAAAAAAATATAGCAGAGAATTATTTATTTAATTTTTAACTTTTAAAAAATTCCAAATAATTATTTTAATTTTTAATTAAAAAATTTGCATGACAGAATTATTTTTTTAACAATTTTTGTTTTTTAATGTACTTAAAATATTATTTTGAATTATTTAATTAATTAAATTTTTATTTTTGGTGACATCGCTATGTACGAGTCTTGCGTACATATTCTCCATATTTGCAATTTTTTTCCAAGTGGCTCTCCTCAGAATATGTATGCTTTTCTCATACACACGGTCATTGGTACTCTAGGGCCCTGTGTACGAGTCTTGCGTACATATTCTCCGTATTTGCAATTTTTTTCCAAGTGGCTTTCCTCAGAATATGTACGCTTTTCTCGTACACACGGTCGTTGGTACTCTAGGGCCCTGTGTACGAGTCTTGCGTACATATTCTCCATATTTGCAATTTTTTTCCAAGTGGCTCTCCTCAGAATATGTACGCTTTTCTCGTACACATGGTGGCCTGGAGATGCCTTTGCTATTGAAAGACTGTTAACACTTTTGATTTGTACGGGTAGTGCATCAGTGCGAGGGGGCAATTGCTTAGAAAAATTGACACTTTCAATTTGTACGGGAAGTGTGTCTATGCACTGGGGACATGGTGAAAAAATGGGGGGGCTGGTGAACTTCAAAGTGGTCTTAGGAGGGTGTATAATTAAAAGGGGGGATGGCTAGGGTTGATCATAGGATTCATCATCATCATAGGTTGTAGGGGATGGCTAATCAGGATTTATGGTAGGTAGGTACCATTACCTGTAACTGGAGTTGGGTTTGGGGGAGGGGCCTCCCCAGATCCTGGGCTTGACACTGACCACACCCTCCCCACCAGGCAGCAGATGGCATAGTGGTAGAGAATCGGCCTCTTGCACACACGGTTCAGTTAAAACAAGTCTTCTCCTATCCATAGCATTTAGTGCTGTCGCTGCCATAGATTACTAATGGCATTCTTCCAAATGACTTTGGCTATTTACATGGCTCGAGACTGGATCTATATGGGCCATTGATGGCCTCCTAGCATTGCCTAATCCAACAATGACAAAAAAGCACCCTCCCCAACCCTGCTCCCAGGCTTGTGTAAACTCCCACCAAACGCATTTGGAAGAACACCATCTGTATTCTGTATGTAATGGAGGGAAGCAACAGGTGTACTGCAGGATACACTTATTTCGGTCGATGTTAGGCACTCTGCTTGCCTAACTTTTGCTGGAGACCAATATTCATATACAGTGTAGTACCCCCTTCACTCACTCAACAACAAGTGCATGTAACAGTCCTGAGAGGAATGCAGGGGAGGAACTGCTTGTCATGTGATATCGGACATGTCAGTCAATTCATAAATTAAGCTCAGAACCATAGTGGCTTTCCTCAGAATATGTACGCTTTTCTCAATACACACGGTCGTTTGGGGGGGGTACTCTAGGGCCCTGTGTACGAGTCTGTGCGCATACATATTCTACGTATTTGCAATTTTTTTCCAAGTGGCTTTGCTGGGAATTTGTACACTTTTCTCATTTTCATGGCCAGGTAAAAGCTACTCGCGTACGGAAAAGAGACGGGGGGGTTCTTGGGGATGTGTTCGAGTCTGGCGTACATATTCTCCGTATTTGCAATTTTTTTCCAAGTGGCCTTCCTCAGAATATGTACGCTTTTCTTGCATACATGCTCAGCGAGACGCCAATCCGGTACACGTGGTCGACAGAACCCAGCTACTCTATGACCCGGTGTACGAGTCTTGCGTACATATTCTCCGCATTTGCAATTTTTTTCCAAGTGGCTCTCCTCAGAATATGTACGCTTTTCTCGTACACATGCTCAGCTAGACGCCAATCCGGTACACATGGTCGACAGAGCCCACTTCTACGACCCTGTGTACGAGTATCGAGTCCGTGTTCTCCGCATTTGCAATTTTTTTCCAAGTGGCTCTCCTCAGAATATGTACGCTGTTCTTGTACACATGCTCAGCTAGACTCCAATCCGGTACACACGGTCGACAGAGCCCAGCTACTCTACGACCCTGTGTACGAGTCTCGCGTACATATTCTCCGCATTTGCAATTTTTTTCCAAGTGGCTTTCCTCAGAATATGTACGCGTTTCTCGTACACATGCTCAGCTAGACGCCAATCCGGTACACATGGTCGACAGAGCCCAACGCCCAACTATCCACTCCAAATGTCAAAAACTTTAGCAGCCCCCCCCCCCCCCCCACACACCCTCTGTAGAACATTTGGTAGGGGGGGGGGCACAAACTACTCCTGGGCCGCCTGATCCAGCCAGCTGCTGATGTTATGCGGCTAAGTACCTTCTGTAACCGTTATGTAGCTAAGGGTGCGCCTATGTAGCCTATGTAGCTATGTAGCTATGGTGCGCCAAGAGTGTTGATAGTGATGGTTGGCACTTTAAAAATTGACTTTCTCTATGGTAGGCCATAACAAATGATTGGGATGGTCGAATAAACTGAAATTTGTCACGGATCTAAGTTGGAACTCTCTGCGTGAGTGTTCAAAATTTCGAACAAAAATCCATGCAGGAACGCTTGAGAAATTAGCGATCAAACATCCGAAGTTTACGATGGCCCACCCTGTACACATATGCGACCATACATACACCCAGACATCCAAAAGTTCACCTTTACGAGATAGTGAGGTTCCCGGTCGGACTGGCGTGTAATTCTAGGGAGGGGCTAATAAACTCAAAGTGGTCTTAGGAGGGTGTATAATTAAAAGGGGGGATGGCTAGGGTTGATCATGGGGTTCATCATCATCATTAGGTTTGTAATGCCACTACTACAGTACCGCAACTACTACAACCAAACAGCGACTACAACAGTAACTACAAAGCAGAATCACCCGCACCCTTTTCAAACAGCGACTACAACAGCGACTACCCAAAGTACAATCACCCGCAGCCCCATTTCAAACACTGATTTCATAAGGCTGTCTTTCTTCCCCAACTTCCCGTGAATAGCGCCTACTGCTGATTGTTCCTTCCCTTTCGTACCTTCCGCTTTGATGTATCACTGTTGTTTTCGCGATCGCCTGTTGTTGCACTGCTTTTTAAGCTAAGCTGCTCGTACTCTCAGTCAGTTAGCACTCAGTTCTGTAGCCCGCGTCCACTCCAGCTTTGTATAGTGCTCACCGCCCATTGAACAATAAATTGTGGCGTTGCAATCCGTTCCAGTCCGCCACAGGTTATAAGGGGATCGCTAATAAGGATTTATGGTAGTGAGGTACCATTACCTGTAACTGGAGTTGGGTTTGGGGGAGGGGCCTTCCCCAGATCCTGGGCTTGGCACTGACCACACCCTCCCCACCAGGCAGCAGATGGCATAGTGGTAGAGAATCGGCCTCTTGCACACACGGTTCAGTTAAAACGAGTCTTCTCCTATCCACATGGCATTCCACGTGCTGTCGCTGCCATAGATTACTAATGGCATTCTTCCAAATGACTTTGGCTATTTACATGGCTCAAGACTGGATCTATATGGGCCATTGATGGCCTCCTAGCATTGCCTAATCCAACAATGACAAAAAAACACCCTCCCCCAACCCTGCTCCCAGGCTTGTGTAAACTCCCACCAAACGCATTTGGAAGAGCACCATCTGTATTCTGTATGTAATGGAGGGAAGCAACAGCTGTCTGCAGGATACACTTTATTTGGTCGATGTCAGGCACTCTGCTTGCCTAACTTTTGCTGGAGACCAATATCTCCCATATACGGTGTAGTACCCCTTTCACTCACTCAACAACAAGCGCATGTAACAGTCCTGAGAAGGAATGCAGGGGAGGAACTGCTTGTCATGTGATATAGGGCATATCAGTCAATTCATTGAGAACTGAGCTCAGAACCATGTGTGCAAGAGGTGTATTAGGTATCTAACTCTGCCCAACAAAGGCTTTTAGCTCCTGTTATAAAAGAACAGACTTTTCACAGTAGATGAAAAATTTGCTGAACTGCTGACTGGAACACATGCCTTATTTTAATTGCTGATATGTGAAGTGCTGCTGCTGTACAGTTTACCACTTTTGTCATTTGTCATTAGTCTGCATTCCCTATTCTATTCTACTGGGCATGCAATCACCTTTAATAAACAGTGTTGTGAAATTTGAGTGGGGAAGCAGTACTGAAATGTTTGAAGTGCATAGGGTGTCCAATTTGCACTTGGGAATTAACTTTGACTGCAATTCGGTCTTCATGCCTTCAAGGTGAAATCTTTATTCCCTCAGAACTCACATTAATTTTTAGGTCAAAGTGCTCTTCATCTTCAGCTTTCTCCAGGTGCCAGCCCTAAAGTACATCCCCATAAATCATTGTTACACTTACTTGATGTTGGGTGCTTATGATGCTCAGCCACTACAACACTCTCAGAAAAAATATATTTAGCAAGATTAAGATTTTGTGTTTTTGCAGGGTACTTACTCCAACATTCTTTTACAAACTCTCCATTCCATTTGTAATTCCATTCCATTCATAATGGGAGGCTTTGCAAGCATACCTGTAACTGGGGGGGGGGGGGGGGTTTGGGGGGTTTCCCTCCCCCACTTGCTGGTTTTGACCCTACCCACGCCCCCAACCCCCCCCCCCCAGAAATTTGAAACTGAAAATGGAATGGAGAGTTTGTAAAAGAATGTTGGAGTAAGTACCCTGCAAAACAGGAAAAATCTAATCTTGCTAAAATTGTTTTTCTGAGAGTGTTGGCTGAGCATCATAGCACCCAACATCAAGTAAGTGTTAACGATGTACTTTTAGGGCTCACCTGGAGGAAAGCTGAAGGCTTGACCTAAAAATTAATGTGAGTTAGTTTTCACCTTGAAAGGTGGAAATTGCAGTCTCCAAGTGCAAATTGGAACACCCTATGCACTTTCAAACATTTCGCTACTCTTCCCCACTCAAATTTCACAACAAAATCCGGCCCCCTGATTGCATGCCCAGTAGAATAAATTAGGGAGTTGCAGACTAATAGACAAATGACAAAAGTGGTAAACTGTACAGCAGCAGCACTTCACATGCCGGCAATTAAAATAAGGCATGTGTTTTTTTTCCAGTCAGCAGTTCCGGCGAATTTTTTCATCTACTGTGAAAAGTCTGTTCTTTTATAAACAGGAGCTAAAAGCCCTTGTTGGGTCAGAAGTTAGAATACCTAATACACCTCTTGCACACATGGTTCTGAGGGGGTTCTTGATGAAGATTGAGTGACCGCGCCCGATATTACATGACAAGCAGTTCCTCCCCCTGTATTTCCTCTCCGGGGGTCTCCATGCGCTTGTTGTTGAGTGAGAAATGTGAACACGTATATGGAGAGATATTGGTCTCCAGCAATTTTAGGCCGAGGCCGGGTGCCTAAGATATCGGACCGAAGTGGGCTTATCCTGCCGAGAACGGCATGTTGTTTCCGTCGATTTCATACAGAATAATTATGGGGGTTTTCCAAATGCCGTTTGGTGAGAGTTTACACAAGCCTGGGGGGAGGGTTGGGGCGGGTTTTTTGTCATTGTTGGATTAGGCAATGCCAGAGAGGTGGGTGGCCCATATGAGTCCAGTCTCGAGGGTCCATGTAAATAGCCAAAGTCATTTGGAATATTTTCATTTAGTAATCTATGGCAGCGACAGCACGTGGAATGCGAGTGGATAGGAGAGAGACTCGTTTGGGAACCGTGTGTGCAAGGAGCAAAAATGGCTCTACCACTATGCGTCATCCTGCCTAGTGGGGGAGGGTGTGGTGCACTGCCAAGCCCCCGGGCCCCGGTCCCCGGCCCCTCCCCCAGAACCCGAAGCTCCGGTTAGAGTTAGATAGAACTTACCTACTACCTATAGATATTGATTAGCCATCCGGGGTATAACCTGTGGCGGACTGCAAACGTATCGGAACGCCACAATTTATTTGTTCAATGAGCAGGGTAGACACAATAGAAAGCTGGAAAGTGGTAGAAGGAAAAAAATGAGTAGCGGAACTGACTGAGAGTTCAAGAAGCGAAGGTCAACGAGGAGGGGGGAGCAGGCGATCGCGGAAGCAGACAGTGAGGGGGGGGGGGGGGGGTACGAAGGGAAGGAATGGGCGGCAGTCCCACGACTCTCAACGGGCGGTTGGGGAAGAAAGACAGCCTTATGGGAAAAGGCTGGACGGGGGTGATTGTACTTTTGTAGTCGCTGGTTGTAGTCGCTGTTTAGGGGGTGCGCGTTGGTTTATTTTGTGGGTTTTGTAGTCGCTGTTTGGTTGTAGTTAGTTGCGGGTACATGTTGCAGTGGCATTACGAACCTATCATGGAGATAGATAAATACCTTATCAATCCCTTGGCCACCCGTCCCCTTTTAATTATACACCCTCCTAAGCCCACTTTTTGAGTTTATTCTAGCCCCTCCCTAGAATTACACGCCATCTAAATGGGACCCACGTCTGAAAGAGCGAACTTTTCTATGTTCTGCGGTGTATGTATGGTCGCATATGTACAGATTAGGCCATCGTAATTTAAACTTCCGGATGTTTGAAAGTTAATTTCTCAAGTACGCTTGCATGGATTTTTGTTGAAATTTCAAGCGTTTGCCAGAAAGTTCCAACTTTAGATCATAGAAGCCAAATTTCCAGTTTTTTATTGGCATTCCCAATCATTTGTTATGGCCCTACCGTGAGGAGAAAGTTCTAATTTTTTAAAGTGCCGGACCGTGGCGCACCGTAGCTACATAGCTACATAGGCTACGTAGGCGCACCCTTAGTTCATAGCCCGGTTTCCGGAGGTACTTAGCCGCCGTGGTACGTCCGGCAGGGCTCGCGGCGCGGCCAGATTGCCCCTCCCCCAAATGTTCTACAGAGGTGTGTGGGGGGGGGGGGGGCTGCTAAAGTTTTCGACATTTGGAGTGGATAATTTCAGAGCGTTAGTCTCCTCGACCATGTGGCCCGGATATGGCGTCTGGCTGAGACTATGGTGTACGAGAAAACGCCGTACTGTATTGAGGAAAGCCACTTGGAAAAAAAATTGCAAATGCGGTACGCGAGACTCGTACACGAGGGGGGTCGGTAAGGGGGTGTTAACTCGACATACCGGATTGGAGTCTGAGCTGAGCATGTGTACAAAAACAGCGTTTTTTTCTTAGGAGAAGCCACTTGAGAAGTTTATTGCAAAATGCAAAATTCCCGTGTACGCGAGACCGTACGCCGGTTTGGGTAGAGTAGCTGGGCTCTGTCGACCATGTGTACCGGATTGCACGTTATAGCTGAGCATGTTGACAAAAACATACATATCTCTGAGGGAGACCACTTTTGGAAAAAATTGCAAATGCCGGAAAATATGTACGCCAGATTTCGTACACGGGTCATAGCTGGTTTTCTTGTCGACCATATGCACCGGATTTGGCGTCTCGGCTGAGCATGTGTCTACGAGAGAAAAGGGAAGGGCGGGTGAAAAAAAAATTCGGAATACGGGAGAATATGTACGGCCGAGGCGGGGCGTACACAAGGTCGTAGAGTAGCGACTGGCCATGTGTATGAGAAAGTGTACATATTCTGAGCAAAAGCCACTTGGAAAAAATTGCAAAATGCGTCAAATATGTATGCAAGAGGGCGGTCGTACACGGGGCCTAATACCAACGAACCGTGTGTATGAGAAGCCATGTCTGAGGAAGCGCACTCCTCGTTTTCCCTGAGCTCAAATTCTTGATGGTGTGCACGTGTCGAACTCCTCATTTCACATGACAACAGTTCCTCCCCCTACCGTCCTCTCAGGACTGTTTACTGCACTTGTTGTTGAGTGAGTGAAGGGGGTACTACACCGTTATATGGAAAGGGATTGGTCGCCGGCGAAAGTTTAGGCAACCTGAGCGGATGGTGCCGACCGAAATAAGTGTATCCTGCAGACACCTTGCTTGCTTCCATTACATACAGAATACAGATGGTGTTCTTCCAAATGGTTGGTGGGAGTTTACACAAGCCTGGGAGGCAGTAGGGGAGGTGCTTTTTTGTCATTGTTGGATTGGCCGAGTGTAGGAGGCCATCAATGGCCCAGTATAGAGATCCAGTCTCGAGCCATAAATAGCCAAAAACCATTTGGAAAAATGCGGTTAGTAATCTATGGCAGCGACAGCACGTGAATCAAATGAGAAGACTCGTTTTAACTGAAGCGTTGTGTAGCAATCTATGCCATTTCGGTGTGAGTGTCAAGCCCGGGGATAAAAGCCGGACCCAAACTACAGGTAATGGTACCTACCTACCATGATCCTCGATTAGCCATCCCCTACAACCTATGATGATGATGAATCCTATGATCAACCCTAGCCATCCCCTTTAATTATACACCCTCCTAAGACCACTTTGAGTTTATTAGCCCCTCCCTAGAATTACACGCCATCCCTAAATGGACCACCTTCTGAAAGGCGAAACTTTCTATGTCTGGGTGTATGTATGGTCGCATATGTGTGCAGGGTGGGCCATCGTAAAACTCGGATGTTTGATCGCTAATTTCTCAAGCGTTCCTGCATGGATTTTGTTGAAATTTTGAGCACTTATGCAGAGGTTTAAAACTAGATCCGTGACAAATTTCAGTTTTATTCGACCATCCCGATCATTTGTTATGGCCTACCATCAGAGAAAGTCAATTTTTAAAGTGCCAACCATCACTATCAACACTCTTGGCGCACCATAGCTACATAGCTACATAGGCTACATAGGCGCACCCTTAGCTACATAACGGTTACAGGAGGTACTTAGCCGCATAACATCAGCAGCTGGCTGGATAGGGCGGCCAGGGAGTAGTTTGTGCCCCCCCCCCCCCCCCCTACCAAATGTTCTACAGAGGGTGTGTGGGGGCGGCTAAATTTTTTGACATTTGGACTGGATAGTTGGGCGTTGGGCTCTGTCGACCGGTGTACCGGATTAGCGTCTGGCTGAGCGTGTGTACGAACGCGTACATATTCTGAGGGGAAAGCCACTTGGAAAAAAAATCGCAAATGCGGAGAATGTACGCGAGACTCGTACACAGGGTAGAGTATACGACATACTGTACCCGGATTGGAGTACCAGCTGACCGTGTGTACGAGAACAGCGTACACGTGTACTCAAGAAGCCATTGAAAGAAACTGCCAAATGCGGAGAATTGTTGTACGCAAGACTCACGCAGGGCAGATTGGTGCGTTGTGGACGGCCGACCATTAGGCGTCTAGCTGAGCATGTGTACGAGAGAAAAGCGTACATATTCTGAGGAAAGCCACATGGAAAAAATTGCAAATGCAGAGAATATGCTACGGAAGACACGGTACATCGTAGCTGGGCTCTGTCGACATGTACACGGATTGGCGTCTAGCTGAGCATGTGTACGAGAAGGGCGTCCATATTCCGAGCCTACGCCACATGCAAAAAAGTTGCAAATGCGGAGAATATGTACGCGAGACTCGTACACAGGGTCATAGAGTA
>JASAMY010000706.1:0-23091 GCA_030248085.1 Paralinhomoeus sp. GSCO2_6 | reverse complement strand
TTTTCGACCGCGCGATTTTTTGCATGCGGCAAGGGGCTGACCTAGTCGTCACTTCTTACCATAGGACCATAGTTTTCTTTTCACCTTTTTCCTTTTAAAATTTTCGGATTCAGTTTTTTTTTCTATGGGGGCCATAAGAAATTTGAATCTTGCCGGAACCGTAATCCATGGTCAACAACAGTGAGCAGGAGCGAACGGGTAACGGACTTCATGCTGGGCTCACGCAATTGAAACGCAACCAACTAATGCCCAAATACGCGAAGGGGATATGTTGGCCGATGTCTACCCAAATTCCGCCTCAAAGCCGCCTTGCCTAGCTTTTTCGCGGCAGATAAGCTGTTGTTACCTACTTCCGTACCCGGCGACCCTGATTTTCTGTGCACCGCGTTTCTACTTCGCGGCCCATTTTTCATTGCCACGTATCCCTCTCGAAAATCACTGCTGTCGTTGATTACCAATTACTGTGGAGTGTGGAACATGCTGGGAAAAAGCGCTTTGAAAGAAGTCGAGAAAGCGCTGTTTCCATTGTCAAAAAGTAGCTGTTGCGTATGTGGAAAAGAGCGGATGGATCTAAATTCTGACGGTGATCGGCGGCGACTTTATTCGTTTCCGTCGAAACGGAGCGAATTGAAGGAGTGGTGCAATAGATTGCGGTTGGACCCAGAGAGAATATGGCAAGGACGTGCGTCCGATCCAACCGTTTGTGAAGATCATTTTTCTCCAGAAATTATTGGAAATCCTGGCAAGAAGCGGCGGACAAGATTGCCGAAAGATGCGATTCCACTTGCTATAAGTGAGTGGTGGACAATGTCAGTCTCGCGAGTTGGGGTGTGTGTGGGGAGTACGTGTTTGGGGAGGGGTAGCTGCAAGTGCGACACACACAGCTGAGTCTGGCTGGCTGTACCGCGGCCTCGGCTATGTAACAGAATGCTGTTATTTGTAGAATCAAAGTCAGACGTTTCAACACCTTCGTCTACTCAATCAGGCAATCAGGGCAGTTCCCAGCCGCTGGTCATGCAAAAGGAAAGCTCTGAATATGTTGAGGAATCAAGTGAAATTTCAGTTGATGATGAAGGTTTTGAAAAAGAACGGCTGATTGTAGAAAAAGAGCAGCTGTGCAAGCTGTTTAGGTATTCACAGTTTTCGGTTGTCATCTGTGTGCATGTCATAGTAATTGTCCCAAGGCAGTGGGCCAGCTGGAACTCTGTGTACGTGCGTGCGTGCGTGCTTGTGTGCGTGTGTGTGTCTGTGTCTGTGTCTGTGTGGAGGTGGAGGGCTGCTGAGTACTGGCTTCCTACAATTAGAAAGCACCCATCCCCCTTCTCAACCTCAACACCTCAAACTTTTTCTAGTGTTTTCTGTAACTTCCCCAGACTGAATACATAGGTGTGTAGGTATGGTCTGAAGCCAGTGAGGGGGAGGGGTAAAGGGTTGAGGAGGGGGAGGAGCTAGACTAGAGCCATCCCACATAAAATGTCTGGGACAAGAGGAGACAAGGGAAACAAAGACAAGTAAGGGGGTTGCTCCTGCAAAGAAGCGGGACGACTATGGCCAGTAGGGGTGACCCTCTCCCCTCCCCCCTTCCCTCTCCCCCCCCTCACTAAATCCCTCTGACCCCACACCTGACTGAACAAAAGGTGATGTTTTTGGCGTCTGTAGTGCGGCTGCCAAGAAATTCCAAAGTGGCGCTGTTAGACCACTTTTGTTAGTCAAAAGTACGTATATGCAGGCCCTTTTGATGTAAATTTAGTATTTTTTTTTCAAATGTTGCCCTTCTCCCACTCTATGGCCTGGAAGCTCTCTATGGGAGAGGCACCTTTCTTCCCACCCCCACAAGGGCCATCCACGACCCTGTACCAATATTGTTGAGTATGTAGTGTATGTTCTGTTGCGATTTGTAGGGTTTGTTTGACCAAAGAGTGCTATGCCAAAATCGATTCGCTGAATTTGAAAAAGAGCTCTGGCCAAATGTGCATGTCAGTGGAGTGGGGGTGTGAAAACGGACACTGTGGTGTGTGGTATCCACAGTCGTCAGTTGCTGAGTCCTCTGACAGGCGACATTTGTCCAAGACGACAGTTGCACTTGTATCAGCTGTAATTAGCTGTGGATCAACGTATTCTCAGTTTTCAAGCATCTGCGATGCGGCATCATTGGAATTCACAAACATGGTAACTAGCTATAGTAAAATTTTGTGTTTTATGTGAGAATAATTCGTTCAGACGACGTATAAGCGAATTCAAGCTAATCTGGTGAAACCAGTAGTCAGTGAAATGTGGAATGAATTTCAGAATGGGCGTCTCTTATAGATTTCTAGTCTCGAGTGGTGCTGCTGTCTAACATTCTATGTAGTAAATGCAAAGCAGCGTTTAGCCGTAATAATGTTGTTTCGTGATGTGTCTCTAAGTGGTGCCCAGGAAGCCATTGACGAAAGCAGAAATGATTCTGAGCTGTCAGTTGCTGCAGATGCGCAGTATGATTCACCGGGTTTCTCTGCGAGCTTTTGCACTGAAGTAATTGTTGACTGCAAAACGAAGAAGGTGTTGCACACAGAAATTGCTGAAGTGAGTTCATGCCTGGCTGCCTCTGGCCCCATTGATGAAGTTAGCATGGCTGGGATGGAATGCATGAAAGTAACCACTTCGCAACTGTATAGCCTACCACCTGAAGCGTACATGTAACCTGGTGGGGAGGGGAGGGTCGGAGACCATTGTGGGGGGGCACGCAGATTTGAAGAGGGAGGGGGTGTCTGAGGCATACCTGTAACTGGGTCTGGCTGAGTGGGGGGGGGGGTAGCTGGCCGATTTTGGGGGAGGGGGTCTCCGGAGCAAAAAGTGGGGGGGGGTAGCTGGCCATTGTTCGAGTTATAATGGTACTTTTTGGTCTAAAATGGGTATAAAAAGGGTGTAAACAGTGTTATTTAGCTGTTTTATGGTCATATAACACTGAAAAGCACTGAAAAACACCAACAGTTACTCACCTTTATCGTTTTACACATGACGAAAATCCTTTGGGAAAATTCTGGGGGGGGGGGTCGGGGGGGAGTTGGGGGGTGGTTGAAAAACTAGTGGGGGGCCCCCCAAAGCCCCCCAACCACCCCCCAGTTACAGGTATGGTCAGAGGGCAAAAAAGTGTACCTAAATAGTGTCTAAATGGGCACTTTTTGGTCAAAAATGGGTTAAAATAGGCTATAAATACCGTTATTTAGCTGTTTTAGGGTAAAAACACTGAGACGAAAAATGCACTACTTTCTATAGTTGTAGACAAGTTGGAAAACTTTCGAAAAATTCTGGGGGGGGGGCTGGGGGAGGGGCAACTTTTGACCTGGGGTGGGCAACCCCCTCCCCCCAAACCCCCTCCCCCCACCCCCCCCCCCCCCAGTTACATGTATGACCTGAAGTGCAGTGCATGGAATGACCTAAGATGTGTGGATGTTTGTGCAAAAAACACGCTGTTCTTTGTGAACTTCAGGTTGGCAAAGATGCCACCTATTCGCAAGGCCTTGAGAAGGAAGCATTGGATAATTCCTTGCAAACTCTCCTACATGCACACAATTTGAGCATAAGGAACCTGGTTACTGATAAACATTCGGCGGTTCTGAAACTGGTCAAAAACAAATATAAAGGTGAATGTCATGGTACTTTATTTGTTCCCATTGTACTGGTCTACTTGCATGGAATATTTAGATATTCACCATGAATTGGGTATGCAGATGTACCTGAGTGTGGAAATTTTGGACTTTACTGTTTTGTGAATTGACTGCAATGCTGAGATGCTGGTCATAGCTGCAACTGGGTCTGGAAGAATGGGTGGGGGGGGGGGGGGTAAACGACCGGGTGGGGGGTGTCTGGTAAACGACGAATTTAGGGGGGTGTCTGGAGCAAAAGTTGGGGTAGCTGGCCGTTTTTGAGTTATATTGGTACTTACAGGGCAAAAATTGGTATAATATTGTCAAATACAGGGTGAAAATCCCTTGGGAAAATTCTGGGGGTAGGGGGTGGTTGAAAAATATTGGGGGGAGGGCAACCCCCCCAGTTACAGGTATGTTGGGCAGGCCCCGTTACAAATGTCGGTGCAGGTACATGTGCTGAGATTATTGGCACATTAGAAAAGGCAATCTTGGAAATCCATTACGCGACCTGTGCAAGCGTAAGGGGAGCGAGGTTGGTCTTGCAGCTGTGGTCAAAAGTGAAACATCGAATATCGTTCTCCGTTTAGAAGATTCAAGCTTGGAAGCAGTCCATCATGAATCATCTGGATTACTCGGTCTCGAGTTGTCGTGGTGACGTCCAGAAGCTATTACTGACATGGAACAGTCTGCAGGTGTGAAACGTAGGGGATGATCACACCTTGGGAGGGATTCTCCCATCTATAATGACGGGACCATTTTTTTGCTACCCCAACTTTTTGATTTTGACACCCCAAGGGGCCATTCCCTCCTCCCCCGCCAGACCCGGTTACAGGTATGCGCAGGCCCAGCCCATGCTCATGACTACTGAGGCTTGTTGTTTCAAGGTCTCCAGCCAGACTGATGAATGTGTGTGTTGTGACGCGAAACGCGAATGTTTTCCGAATATGTTCGAATCTGGCCAGACCCAACATCCCTGTACTAACCCTACTGATCGGTCTGCCCCCCCATGCCCTGTATCTCAACCCCCCCCCCCCTCTTGGGCCGACCTGGTTACAAGAACCATGCTAGGTCCGGTTGCCTTCTCTACATGTTCGATTATGACGACTGGGACGTTTGAATGTTTAGGAGCACATTATTGACAAACACGAAAATTGTCAGCATGGGGCTCTCGCAGCAGACCGTCCAAAGGCTTGGTTTCAAGTGCTTCCTTATAATTGCTAGATGTCAATGCATGAACTGTATGGACTCTGAAATTTAGGCGACTTCGGCCGAGTATAAACGCTTGCTAAAAGTGTTGACTAATCCAGTGCTGCTACAAAATTTGCAATATTGCTCTAAATTTCTGCGTACTGCAGTTGTGGAGAACTTCAACTCCTTGCACATTTGTTACTGCCCGAAACGACTATACTTTCAAGTAGGTTAGCAATGGCACGTCAGTTTGCACGAACATTGCTGAATGTGTGTGCGTGCGTAGACGTGAGTTGATTTTCGAATTCATTCAAGCTTTTTCCAGCGCGATTCGATGGAGCTACGGGCGCAGCTCGCAGCTATTGACCACAACAGCTCAGTGGGTCGTTGCGTGGCGACGACACGAGAAGGAGCTGTCGTGTTGAAGGCTAGTTATTCCAAAGCGACAGCCTCTCAAAAAATTGTTCCGGTGAGAGAGAGAAAGGAGTACGAGTGGCGGCACGCGATTGTCGCCAATTGCGGGCGAATGGCCGCGACGCTCGCCCACTCGGGTGGTATTGCGTGCCCGCCAGATGATGTCACTGGCGACAAGCCGACATCCAGCAGCGCGGATTTCGGTGCCAGTACTACGAAGGCCAGTCAAGCGCGACAGTTATACGCAAAGCGGTTGCTTTCTCCACAGTCTCACATGGAAGCAACTGGCCAGGGTGCGTGCAGACATTCGTTCTGTTTGTCGTTGTGTGTTCTCTGGCGCCAGTGTCGGCACGCTACACACACGCTCTCGCGCAACCACGTAGAAACCGTTAGCTCGCTGTGTTTGGCTTACAAGCCAAGTCCTTTAGCCGCCTCGGGTGCCGTGCGGAAAGCAGTTGAGAGCGCCCGCTACGTGGTTTTTGGGTCGCCATCGCCCCGCAAGCACAAAAAGCCGAAGACATGAAGCGATGCGCCAGCGCTAGCCAGCCTGCTCCGCTGCTTGTCGGCTCAGTTCCGTTCAGTAGGTGTCATCATTCGCTGCGCCCCGTGATGTTTCTCTGCGTGCGCTTGTCTTTGTGCGGCGTTCTTGTGGCCGCACAATTGGTGCGCATCGAGAGCGTTGGAGTCAAGTATCGAACGCCGTCCGCGCAAGCCTCGCCGCATCTGTTGGACGCCTCTCCGCATCTGCTGGACCGTTTGAGTCCGCGACTGTTGGACGAAATCGGCAAGCAGCATGTGCTGTTCGTCCCGAAAGCACTGATGATCAACGCGAATACTCAAAAGCGCTGCGGGATCGTCACGGTAGACTACGGTCTGCCGACGCTGTCAGTGAGGAACGTGACGATCCCGCAGTTTCTGCCGGAACTTGAGGGGCGCCTCGACGCTTTTCTGCAGCAGCGCGTCGAGGAGACGCTCTCGAATTGGGCGAGTGTGATGAGCGACGAGGGCCAACACGTACAGTGTATTCTGCCTCTTGCTTTTCCCTGTTTGAAGCAGCTACTCCCAACCGTTGTACGCATTACTAACGCACTGTACATGATGGCCCAGGCGTCCCTGTATCACCTTCTGACGCCACAGCCGACGAATCGGTCGTGGCACGCGTCCAAGAAACGACGCCAGAGACGACAGGATCTATATTTTTACCTTGGCTATGAGGTGCTAAGCGGTGTCTTTTCTAAACCGGACTAGAGATGGGCGGCACTGCAGTAAAATAAGCTTTGTTATACGATTAGTCCAGCGTTTTCTACTGTCGAACCAAAATGAACCATAAACCTCGGTCCCTACCACCCCCTCCCCACTCTCGCCGCAATTATCCCTCTCATAGGGAATACTGCCTAGACGACACAATTTGCGCCAGAATTAGAGGAGTTCATGGGTTCACGCAAACCTGTAACCGGGAATTGGACATGGGGGAAGGGTTCGGGTACTTTCTGGGGGAGGGGGTGTGTGCAAAAATCTGGAGGAGGGCGGGTCTGGGAAGGAAAAAATAGGTACTTTTTAGTCAAAATACATGGTGAATAACCCAATATAGGTCCTTTTTGGTCAATTTTTGCTCAAAAGCACTGTACACAACACACTGCAATTTACAGTTTTAAATTTCTGGGGGGGGGGGGGGGGTGTGGGAAGGGTCAAAACCTGCACGGGGGGGGAACCCTCCAAACACCCCCCCCCCAGTTACAGGTGTGGGTTCGCGCTATTATTCACTTCATACAAGTTGTCTGATGGTTTGTAGTTTCATTGGGAGGGAGTGGAGTCGCAAAAACACCCACGTGTATCATTTCGACAAGGCGAACAAACTCGTTATCTGGGGCCGGAAGGGGGGGGGGGTAGTTGATTTCCTGCTTGGTGTCCTTACCCCACTGAGTTAGGTACATCTGCCAATGCTTTTACCTGTCTCATGTTGACCTGCATGAGCTTTTCTTCAATGCGTATGTGGGGAGAGAATTCGAATTTAGCCCATCTCTAGGCGAAACGCCAAACTAGAAAAGAAGATGCTGCACCTGCGTGAAGTGTCTGAGAAAGTTGTGCAAGCTCTGAGCATGACCAATTCACAGATCAATGACACTTCTAAAAAAATTTCGCTCACAGCAAAACTTACGGCTGAGTATGCTGGTGCAGAGATGGCCGCCACATTGGCTATAGAACAGGCTGCAACGAGCCTTTACATGGGCCTTCTGTCAGCTGTCAAATTTCGGCAGCTGACTCGTGAGTTGGTCTCAGTAGAGCAATTGCCTGCATTGCTTCGAAACGTGCTGGGCAATGACTTTCAAAAACTGCTGTACGCTGAGCGCCCTACATTGGCCTACAGCGCAGCAGAAGTTCAGCTGCAACGAATCAATGCTGCAAAGCGAGAAGTGACAGTTTTGGCCTGTTTTCCTCTACTCGAAGAGCACGACTTGGCCATTCGAGGGAAGCTGGTGCCACTCGGAGCTTTCAACAAAAATGGCAGCGTCTTTGCACTTCCGATGGTTCCCAGTACGTTTTCATCACAACTGTATCTTTTCTAGTCCACCACGACACATGTAGGCAGACACTGCTCCATTCGCTTATGCAACAAACCTCAATACCCCTCCCTCCCTCCCTCCCTCCCTCCCCCCCCCCCGTTTGTTAGGGGGTGTGGCCCAGTAAGAACGGGTTGGGATTGGGGATGGGGTGGGTTTCTACTGCGGCGGACCCCCTCCCTCTACTGCGGACCCCCTCCCTAGGAAGGAGGGGGGTCATCTCCAGATCCAAAAGCCCAGGTAGTCCAGTTTATAAAATTGTTCACCAAAATAGCGCCTAAGAGGTAGTTTTTGTTCACAATGGGTGTGAATCATACATGTAACCGGGTTTTTGACGTGGGGGATGCCCAGAGACCATCCTGGGGGGTTGGGGGGGAGCAGATTTGAAGAGGGAGGGGGTAAAAATGTACCTAAATAGTGGCTAAATAGGCACTTTATGGTCAGAAATGGGCTAAAATAGGCCTCAAATAGCGTTATTTAGCTGTCTTTGGGTAAAAAAACACTGAAAAAGACGAAAAATACACTACTTTCTATAGTTGTAGACCAGTTGTAAAACTTCAGGAAAATTCTGGGGGGGGGGGGGTTTCTAGCATAGGTGTAAATGGGTAGTGTGTAGGTACAGGTCACCCCCTCAGCTTCGGTCAATCCTGCAAGAAAAGTAAGACACCCCCCTCCTTCTCAGCTTTGGTTGAAACTGCACTCATTGCAGGTTAGCCACATGGCTGAATGTGTTTACCAGACTTCCCAAGGTGTTTTTAGGCCTCTGAGCAGTATTTATTGTACAAATATAAAAAATATCGCCTGCAGTGCCGTATTTTACGCACCTAGAGACCATTTTGGAGTCTTTTGAGTGCCTTTTGGCCAAAAATTCACAAAATTTTGTCTGCGGCGGCGTGGCGTTTGCAGCATACACGAAGCATGTTCTAAGTCATTGTTGAGGCTGGAAAATGAGAAATTGTATCGAATTTGGCCGTGCAGGTCACCCATGCAGGTGCAGTGCAGGTGACTTTTGATTCACCCCCCCCCCCTCAGCTTCGATGGTAAGTTACACCTATGGGTTCTGGGTAGGGGTAAAATTCAGCTGGGGGGGGGGGCAACCCCCCAGTTACATGTATGGTCTGAATGGCGTTATTCGACTGTTTTATGGGCATGAACACTAAAAGTATTCACTGAATATTTATTTTGGGCGCTGGGGTCTGGGGTTGTAAAAAATCTGGGGAAACGCCCCCCCCCTGGCCCAGTTACACACATGATCGCTGTGCGCAAAGGCTTTATTTCCTCCATGGCACATGTTCACAACTTCACAGATGAGATTGGGTTCTCCATATCTGCCGAACGTCTGCAAGATGCCATCTACATCGCGTCGTGTCGGCACAATGGGCGTCTGTCGATTTGTGTGCCACATGACAAGACATCTCTGCAGACTGTTGTGCACTGCACACTGCCAATTGGTAAAGGGTGCCAGTGGATCGTGCAGTCAGTGCACCATCCATTCGTGCACGTCACGCAGCTGCTCCGAGGCTACCTTGTAGCCACCACCGAAACATCGATGGTCAAATATGGCTCCGCCAACTTTATTCACAAACGTCAGAAATCTCAGTTGCCTATCGTCCACAGGATTTTTTCACTGACATTGAATGCAGGCGAGATGGTGGACATCGGTGGCACCCATCTCTATGGGCACAAGTCGCCAGTGCTAAGCCAAATCATAACAGTGAAGATCAACGCCTCTACCTTTGAACTGTCGCAGAGCTCCATGGAACAGCTCAAAAAACTAAACCAGAGACACATAGTTGCCGTGAGCAAGACATCGAAACTATTGCATGAGGCTGTGCAGGAACTTCACCTATTCGACGACGTCGACTCCAGTGCAGATTTGGCCGCTACTTGGGGGGTAGCCTCTTGGGCTAATGCTATTGGCACTTGGGGCGGAATCGCGTTCCTACTGTACTTTGCCCTACTCATTGTCGTGCGACTGCTTGACTTGCGCCGTTGACTTCTACCATTATCTGGCGTTTCATCCCTCACGCGAGTATGAGTACCACCGTTCTGACAAAGCTGTTGCTTTCTTGTATTGCCATGCTGCTATCGTCGTGTTCCATGAACGATTATCTAGTATTTCAGCACGAAAATTCCAGCACGGCATTCACATGTGGACGTGACGCATACAACTCAAAATCAAGACATGGCTATGCCGTGTCTTCATCGTCGCTGAAATCACTCCACACTCCAGCCTTGAATCCAGTTGCAGATACACCGGGCAAGCTCGGAAACTTGGCTCGAATTGCGCGCACGACACAACAAGGACATTCTAGCCTTTTTCCTGGTCCCACTTTTCCATAAATCCAATAGATAAAGCCCCGGTATGCCAGATTTCTCAACTGTCTAAAAGTAAGTGTCTGCCATCGTCTTTGTCTGCCAACCATGCCAACACGGGGGGTACACTATGGGGTACCCAAAAATTACATCTGCCCCCTCCCCCAGACACCACCTACACGCCACTCTCCAGACTGAAACTATTGTGTATTTGCAGTGTATAATTGCCACAGTATGGTAGAGTACCTAATCTTTGCTTCCAGAGACCACCCCTTCCCTCGACCACATTTCTCGATCCGCACCACCCACTCTCCTGGTCCATTCATGTAAATTTTTGATCTGCAACTTTAGCCCTTCTCAGCGCCCCCCCCCGAATTTTTCTCAAGTTTTCAACCTGCCTACAATTATAGAAGTTAGATCTGTGTACTTTTTCCTTTCAGTTTTTATACCTTGCAACAGCAAACTTGCGCTATTTCTGCCCTATTCTGATTTTTCTACCAGACATACGCCCATACCTGTAACTGGGGTGGGGTTTGGGGGGGTTCCCTCCCCCAGGTGCTGAGTTTGGCCCTACCCACACCCTCCCCCCCAGGTTGTCCTGAACCCCCACCCAGACCCCCCCAGACTTTTTGGAGACTTACTACTACATACTATAATGCAAAATAAATGCGTCTTGTACAGTGTTATTTGAGCAAGAATCGACCCAAAAGTGTCTATTTTGCGTTATTTACAGTGTATTTTGACTAAAATACAGTGTATTTTTGACTAAAAATAGACGAAAAATTGCCTATTTTTTTCTGCCCAGACCCCCCCCTCCTCCAGATTTTCACCCCACCGACCACCCCCCCCCCCAGAAAGTGCCCGAACCCTCCCCCCCAGGTCCAATTCCCGGTTACAGGTATGCATACGCCCCCAGCATGATCCCTGACGACCCCCCCCCCCCAAACCGGCTCAGAACGAAAACCCAGTTACATGTATGCCCTATACCACAGGGAGACCCCCCCCCTTGTTACAGGAATACCCTCAAACCCGATCCTGGTTTGGAGTTATGTTTGGGGCTGCTTACATTACAAAAAAAGAGCGCATCGCACTCGTTCGAGTACTGAAAGACAGCTTGCTCCGCCTTCCGCTCTGCGTCAGCTCGACCAAACGTTTCCAGCACCTGAACATTGGCACGGATTGCATGCCACAACACGGGACGCGCCACACACCGGACCGAGCACGCAACTGACACTTCTGCCAGGGCGCAGAACCCAAATATTTGGATTAGGATCATCATACGTAATTGTAACTGGAATTGGGGGGGGGGGTATACCCATAACTGAGAGCAGTGGTGGGGCAACGGGGGATTCACCCCTCCATGGCCATCGCCATCCCAGGTAATTTTCCAAACTCCCCTCCCCCCCCTCTATTGCAAAAAAAAATGGGACAAGTAGCGTTTTTCGCCTCCTTTTCAGTGTTCTACACCCTAAAAACACCTAAATAACGCAATGTCGACCCTGTTTGACCCTTTTCGACCAAAAAGCTTCTACTTTTTTGCTGCAGAATTGTCCGTTTTGACCCCTCCCCCTCCAACATTTCTCATCCCAGACATTTTGCCTGGGATGGCTCTAGACTGCTTCTCGACCATCTAGACCCCCCCCCCAACTGGTTTAGTCCCAACCTACACCTATAAACCAGCAGACCCAACCTACACCTATGATGGCCGTGGGAGAGGGGGGTGTGTGCGGTGCGTTCCCCAAACTTTTCCAACCATCACATCATTTTTCTAACGGTTTTGAACTTTTCAGTGCTATATGGCCATAAAACAATTACATAACGCTGTTTAGACCGTATTTGACCCTTTTGTGACCAAAAAGTGCCTTTGGACGGTATTTTGGTCGTACAGTTGTCAAAAACCTTCACAAGTCACAGGATACCAATCTGCCACCGTATGATAGTAGTGAGTGACCACGAAAAAGAGATCAACGGAAATACAGAAAAAAATAATAAACGACGATGAGAGCTTACCTCTTGTTCCAAACACACTTTCCCAAAACTGATGTGCTCTGTAATGCATGAGGCGCCAACGTTCTGTTTCATGGTTACTTGCAATTTTTTTTTCAGTCGATTTGTCGAATGGCGCTGGCATGAGGATCGCAGCACCTCTTGACAGCAAAAACATTCATTTGCAGAGCGCATAACCCATGACCACCCTTGTATATCGTCGCGGATTTTGCATTTTCCACACATGCAAAACGGCCGATTCGCCACAAGGCGCTCCTCTGACAGTTCTCGGTTCAAGACCGTATTTCTGCAAAAAAAATTGACACACACACGTTACACCACAACAGCGACAACAAAGTTTTTGCACCTCTTTGCCGCAACACCAACTGAAGGGTTCCTGACGACCTGGCCAGCCAGCGGCTCAAACTGATAAGGTTGAACTTCTTCTGCAATTCGTTCGTCACGTAACTGTGCCGTCTCAGCATCAAAATCCGATTCACTGCTACTGGAACCGTCCATGTGTACCGACTACTCGGCGCTGACGACGCACAGGCGCCGATTTTTCCGGGCAGGTACGTGGCAATGAAAAAAAATGGGCCGCGAAGTAGAAACGCGGTGCACAGAAAATCAGGGTCGCCGGGTACGGAAGTAGGTAACAACAGCTTATCTGCCGCGAAAAAGCTAGGCAAGGCGGCTTTGAGGCGGAATTTGGGTAGACATCGGCCAACATATCCCCTTCGCGTATTTGGGCATTAGTTGGTTGCGTTTCAATTGCGTGAGCCCAGCATGAAGTCCGTTACCCGTTCGCTCCTGCTCACTGTTGTTGACCATGGATTACGGTTCCGGCAAGATTCAAATTTCTTATGGCCCCCATAGAAAAAAAAACTGAATCCGAAAATTTTAAAAGGAAAAAGGTGAAAAGAAAACTATGGTCCTATGGTAAGAAGTGACGACTAGGTCAGCCCCTTGCCGCATGCAAAAAATCGCGCGGTCGAAAAAAAACTAGGACCCCCCCCCTTTAATACCACTTCTTTTCAAACTGGACTTCAACAATAGAGTGTCACATATTCTCCTTTTTTTGCAGCCCCCTGCAAATTTTTCCTTAATTCATATAATTCGAGATTCAGACAGGCCAGCATGCAAGAGCCTCCACACCGTCAATTCCACAATTTACGGTGTGGCGCGGTGCGACGCAGACAGGCCAGCATACAAGAGCCTCCACACCGTCAATTCCACAATTTACAGTGTGGCGTGGTGCGACGCAGACAGGCCAGCATGCAAGAGCCTCCACACCGTCAATTCCACAATTTACGGTGTGGCGCGGTGCGACGCAGACAGGCCAGCATGCAAGAGCCTCCACACCGTCAATTCCACAATTTACGGTGTGGCGCGGTGCGACGCAGACAGGCCAGCATACAAGAGCCTCCACACCACACACGCACGTGCACGCACGCACGCACGTACCCCCACGCACGCACGCATGCAGACGCGTGCAGGCACGCACGCACGTGCACGCACGCACGCACGCACGCATGGGAGTGCACGCACGCATGCACGCACGCACGCACGCACGTACCCACGCACGCACGCATGCAGACGCGTGCAGGCACGCACGCACGTGCACGCACGCACGCACGGGAGTGCACACACGCACGTACACGCACGCACGTACGCGTACGCACGCACGCCAAGCACGCATGCACCCACGCCAAGCACGCACGCACGCAAGCACGCACGTATGCAAGCATGCACGCAGACGCGTGCAGGCACGTACGCACGTGCACGCAGGCGCGCACGCACGTAGACGCACGCACGTTCACACACGCACGTACATGCACGCACGTACATGCGCGCACGCACGCACGCGCACGCACGTACATGCGCGCACGCACGCACGCGCATATGCACGCACGCGAGTGCACGCACGTGCACGCACGCGTGGGAGTGCACGCACGCACGCACGCACGCACGCACGCACGGGAGTGCACGCACGCACGCACGCACGCACGCACGCACGCACGCACGCCAAGCACGCATGCACCCACGCCAAGCACGCACGCACGCAAGCACGCACGCATGCATGCATGCACGCAGACGCGTGCAGGAACGCACGCACGTGCACGCACGCGCGCACGCACGTAGACGCACGCACGTACACACACGCACGTACATGCACGCACGTACATGCGCGCACGCACGCACGCGCACGCACGTACATGCGCGCACGCACGCACGCGCATATGCACGCTCGCGAGAGCACGCACGTGCCCGCACGCGCGGGCGTGCACGCACGCACGCACGCACGCTCGCACGCACGCACGCACGCACTCACGCTCGGGAGGGCTCGCACGCACGCACGCACGTACACGTACGCACGCACGCACGCCAAGCACGCATGCACCCACGCCAAGCACGCACGCACGCAAGCACGCACGCACGCACAGAGGAGCACAGAATTTGGGCCAGTTTCTGTCAACGGGGTGGACGCCTTCACGATCAACAGAGGAACACACTATTTGGGCCAATTTCTGTCAATGGGGTGCACGCGCTCACGATAAAAAGAGGTACTCAGAATTTGGGCCAGTTTCTGTCAACATTGGACATTGGGAGCATGGAGTTTGGGTCCCTTGATGCTGTCAACTGTCCTAAGGAACACTCGCCCACACAAGCAAAAGGCGAAAAGCTACGCATATCCTTGCGCATTATGGTCACGTCAACGTCATATGCAAAATCAATTGCTTCGTGCCTGAATGTATACATGGCGGCCAAAGGCCGCGCGCGCCTCTAGTAGTACTAAAAGGCATGGGCATCTGGCGCTAGCCCAGCCTCACGTCCTTCGCGAGCAAGGTGCTCGTGATGACTGCCAGTTGGGCGCCCTCCAGGCGCCACCTCTCCATCCCTGGCTTGGCGGCAATAGTACATCAGGCATGGGCAGCGTCTTTTTTGCTTTTGTGAGCGGTCAATAGCAATTGACAAACACAGTCAATCATGAGGCCAAAAAATGGTTGTAAGCTGTAGAGCCAGAAGCGCCATTCTCTGTGTATTTGTGCTGAAAAAACGCGAACTGGCGTTCGTGCATGTACAACTTATTTAGTGTACTTATGACTGTACTTATTTCTTGGGATGGGCTGGGCCGGGCTGGCCAATCTGGTGGGCCGGGCCGGGCCGAGATCTTCAGGCCCACGAGAGGAATTGACGGTGTGAATTGTGGAATTGACGGTGTGGTGGCTCTTGCATGCTGGCCTGTCTGCGTCGCACCGCGCCACACCGTAAATTGTGGAATTGACGGTGTGGAGGCTCTTGCATGCTGGCCTGTCTGCGTCGCACCGCGCCACACCGTAAATTGTGGAATTGACGGTGTGGAGGCTCTTGCATGCTGGTCTGTCTGCGTCGCACCACGCCACACCGTAAATTGTGGAATTGATGGTGTGGAGGCTCTTGCATGCTGGCCTGTCTGTGTCGCACCACGCCACACTGTAAATTGTGGAATTGACCGTGTGGAGTGGAGGCTCTTGTATGCTGGCCTGTCTGAATCTCGAATTATATGAATTATAGCCGATCTCTCCAATGAGCGGTTGAAGCCCCTATAGCTAACAGTTTTGGCCGAAAAAACGGCTATGTCTAAAAAACCGCAATAGAGCGGAATTGACAGTGCAGTTGGCGGCCGCTGCACGTTAAACTTAGTATGTACGCAATTGACGGTGTACCGTAGTATAAATGACGGTGTGACGGCCGCTGCTGCGCGCCCGGCTATTTATGCAATTGCCGGTGTCAGTGCGAGCGCAATTGACGGTGCGGTGGTGGCGGTGCATTTGCGTTTTGAATGCATTAACTTTCGCTACTTAATACACCTGTTTGCCATTTGCGTGCGTTGCCGTTCGTTATTCGGAGAGGAACACTGTATCGACACCGCACCGCACCGCACCGTCAAATCTGACACCGTCAATTATACCTACCCACAAACAAGTGTGAGGTGCCGAAACGCTATCCAGCCGCGCAACGCGTCGGCGCGCCTTCATCGCTGGCGACTCGTCTCATCGTCAAGCGGGGCGGCCGAGCAACTCGGCGGCGCCCGCGTGTGCATCGTTGTCGACTCGACGTCAACAGCCACCGGGCGGGCGAGACCTGACGACAGCGTCTGGGCCTTCGTCTGCAGCGTAAGTCGTCGCCAACAACTGTGTGATACCGTAGGACGACTGCCGACACGCTAGGCAACCAAGCAACGCGTCGGCACGCGCGTTCATCGCTGGCGACTCTTCATCAACCGTCGTCTCGTCGTCGTCAACTCGGTCTGGGCGCGCTGTCGCAGCTGTCCGTCTTCTGGCCAACAGACCGTGCCGGACCGGACGACTCCGTCGGCACGGCGGCGTCGACAAGAACCGCCGACACGGCAGGCGGCCCAGTAACACGCGTAGGCGGCTCGTCGTCACTCATCAACGCGCAGCGTGTCGACCGCCATCGCCACACCCAACGTGACGCAACCGACGACGGCGGTTTGAACGGCACGGTCGGCAGGCCGTGGTTGTGCCGGTTGGCGCCCCCGTTCTGCCGGTCGGTCGTCACGAGCGCGCCAGCAGCCGAGTAGCGCCGCCAGACCCCTCCCGCACTCTCGCAACTCAGCGGTCTCCAGCAACTGATCCAGCCCAGAAACCGAAAGTCGGTCGGTGGCAGTGCCGACTGCTCGTCTCAGGACTGCTCGCCTTCAGGCCGGCCGGCTACGGGCACCGGCCGCGTCTCGGCAGACGACCCAAACAGACGAACCTGCGTTATCAAGACCAGGATCAGTTCTTTATTTTTAATGTAAACGTGAAAGCGCCCACGGGATTACAATCGAACTCTCTCCCGGCATGTCGTCGTCGTCACGGGGATGTAGCGTTGTGGTGCTGTGTTTGTGCTATTGTTGTTAAGATTGTCGTGCGGTAACGTGTGCAGCAGAGTTTCACCGCAGCCTTTAGACTTTTAAACTGTAATTAGTAGCAAAATTGAATTGTATTGTTTGAATTACTACTGGGAGGGTGTCGAAGTTTGTTATTAGAGCTAGATTGTAAGCGGTGGAAACGTAGATATTTTAAATTTGCGCGCATTAAGGGAACGCTCTATCCTTTAGGGGAAAGCCTATCCACCCACGGCGCGACGAGCAGGCATGAGTTTGGTTTTCGGGAAACGAGAGAGGGAAACCTAAGTTCATTGTACCATTGTACAATTGTACCATTGTACAGAGCGAAGCACACCATAATATTTTAAATGCGTTGACCCTCGATGCTCAACTGCTAAATACTAAGACAACGCGTCACACGCCACATTTCTGTTTACAAATTCTCTTAGGCTTAGGTACGCGCGCGCGCGCACGGTCACACGAACGCACAGACGTGCACGCTCGCGCGCACAACGACACACACACGCACAATCACATGCACGCACACGACCCACAGGCACGCACCGCGCAGGCACGCAAGACACCAAGCATGCGTTGACTATCGATGCTCAACTGTTAAATACTAAAACAATAAAACTCACACACAATAGGCTTAGGCAAATAGGCTCAGGCTTGGGCTCAGGCTTTAGGTTTAGGTTCGTGCGAGCATGCCTGTGTGCCCGCGTGTGCGTGTGTGCGCACACACGCACATACACACAGTGCTGTCTGTGCGGCGCCAAGTTGCCCGCCCAAGACTACGGACTGCTGAGATTGCCATCTGCAACACCAACGCCTGTGTGACAGGTGCTGCGCTGCTTGGAGTGTACCAAGAGAGAAGTGGAGCACTCGCAGACTGCGAGTCGCAGTGTCTTTCAGGTTAGCGTTCAGACGCAAACGTTGACACGTTAAACGCGTCAACCAGCAGCTCTCCAGCATGCGCTTTCTGCCGGCCGTTCGACGGTTTTCCAGCCAGCCAGCGGCTGCCAGCGGCCCAGCAGCGGCGGTTTTCCTCGTACACCAGCGCATTTCCATATCCTCCCATCAATTCACGTGCCTGCGTGCCTGCGCGCGTGCGTGCGTGCCTGCACGCACGTGCGCTACTCGTATTTCTCCACAAACTTCGTGAATTCCGATTCCGTGACTGGCAAGCTATTGTTGTCCCTCCGCGAACAGTTTGCGCGTCACATTGGAATTTAGCATTTACTTTTGAACGCTGGTTGCAGTATGTAGATCTGCCTCGTTCGAAAGAATCTCACGCTAAGGCTACCCGTATGATGTCGGGGTCGCGTCGCTTGCCCGCTGTGTAAAATTTGGTTAGCACCGTTTCCTGTAGTGCTAGTCGCATTTGAAAGTTGAGGCTGCGTCGGTGTGTGAGGTGCACTGTGAGCGTGTTGAAGCGTTGAAATGTAAACTGATTTTGGTGAATATTTGGTAAGGTGAATCACGCGGACAACAACACCGAGACTCTATTGCACAATGACCCACCCTGTACAACCACATGGGAATTGAGACAAAAAATGGAAATGTAACAAAATTCATTCCAAGATTACATAAAATCAAACTGTTGTAAAAAGAAATGTGGCGTGTGACGCGTTGTTTTAGTATTTAGCAGTTGAGCATCGAGAGACAACGCATGTAAAATATTATGGTGTGCTTCTCTCTGTACAATGGTACAATTGTACAATGGTACAATGAACTTAGGTTTCCCTGGTTTGGGATTCTCTTAGCGCTCACGTTCGGGCTGTTCCGAAGCTTCGGTCAGTCGTGTCCATGTACCATTCGGGGCAGCAGCAGCACCGGCAGCGATTGGAAGCCAGTGCCGCCTGCCCGTCCGTCTCGCAAGCTCTGCCCTCGTGCCGACACCTGCAGCTTCACCACTACGTCTGCAGTTGTCGTGTCTTTTCGTCAATTTTCTCCTCATAGGAACAGTCGTTTAGAACAAGCGTAAGTCTGAGGCCGCGGACGACGAGATGGAGCACCTGTCTTCGCCGGTCGAGTGTAAGCGGGCTGCTCGCGAGGCTCGGTGAGTGAAAGAATGATCACGCGCGCTTGATCGCGCTCGCACCGGGCTTCCAGAGCCAAAAAGGGTAGCAGCGTCTCCTCTCCCAGCGAGAGCCTGCCGCCGAGCGAGTGGTACGGCGAGCTGATCGCCGTGCCGTCGGCCGCTTTCTCTCCGCCGCCCACCACTGCGCCCTCCCCCGACCTGACGCTGATGGCTCGGCGGCAGACGAGCATGCAAGACGTCGACGAGTTCCTCGCACACTTCGATGTACGCAGTCGTCGTGCCCTTGCGTGCGTTCCCTTCAAAGCGACCTGTCCCACTGCCACCCACCCAACCCGCAGAGCGTCACTCCGGCCAGTCGCGTGGAGGCGCTCGTTCGGCTCATGCACGCGTGCAGTCTGGCCGAGATCCGCCAGCTCAGAGACATCATCGAGCCCTACTTTCAGCGCGACTTCATTTCCAACCTGCCCAAGGAGGTTGTGTAGTGGGCTCGGTTGGCCTGTGCATTCACCAAGCTCTGGTCACTACAGTGACGTCGCATTGCAGCTGGCGTTGATCGTGCTGAGCCACCTCTCTCCGATCGACTTGGCGCGAGGCGCGAAGGTGTGCCGTCGCTGGCGCCTCCTGACCGAGGACCATCACCTGTGGCGACTCAAGTGCTCCGAAGGGGGTCTGGAACAGACGATGCCGTCGACGACGCACTACCGTCCGGGCGAGCAGGACCGCCGGCAGGGCCTACTCTTCCGGTCGCCGTGGAAGGCGATCTTCCTGAAGCAGCTCAAGGTCGACAGCAACTGGCGCCGAGCCGAGCAGCCGCTCATGCGCAAGAAGGTGCTCAAGGGCCACGACGAGCACGTCATCACCTGCCTGCAGATCGTCGGCGACCTCATCATCAGCGGCAGTGACGACCACACCCTGCGCGTTTGGTCCGCCTCCCAGGGACAGGTCCGTGCCCCCCCCCCCTCCCTCCCCCCGGCTGTCGACTGGGTCTCACCGTCTGCACCGCGTTGCGCTCTCAGTGTCTGCACACGCTCTGCGGTCACACGGGGGGCGTGTGGTCGAGTCAGCTGTCGGAGGACGCGCAGCTGCTGGCGAGCGGCTCCACGGACCGCACGGTGCGCATCTGGAGCGTCGCGGACGGCCTCTGTCGACACGTCCTACAAGGGCACACGTCCACGGTGCGCTGCATGGCGCTCAAGGGCGACGTGCTCATCAGCGGCTCCCGAGACACCACCATTCGCGTGTGGAACATCAAGACCGGACAGTTCAAGCACTGCCTCACCGGTAAGGCTCCGTCTTTCCTCTCTTCGCTGCTTCGTTGAGCCGCCGACCAGTTGCTGCTTGCAGGGCACGTGGCGGCCGTGCGCTGCGTGCAGTTCGACGGCCGGCGCGTCGTGTCGGGCGCGTACGACTACCAGGTGCGCGTGTGGGACGTGGAGACGACCAAGTGCCTCTTCACGCTCAGCGGCCACACGAATCGCGTCTATTCCCTGCTCGTGAGTGGCGCCAGGCGCTCGGCTCGGCTGCCGTCAATAGCTGGAGCTGGAGCGCTTTTGCAGTTCGACTCGGCTCGCAACCTGGTGGTGTCGGGCTCGTTGGACACGTTCATCAAGGTGTGGAACGTCTCGGACGGCCGCTGCCTCCATACACTGGTGGGCCATCAGTCGCTGACGAGCGGCATGGAGCTCTCGGACGACCGCTCCCTCCTCGTCTCCGGCAACGCCGACAGCACCGTCAAAGTTTGGAATCTCAAGGTGCCTCTCCCCCCCCCCCCCCCCCCCGCCCCCTTCTCCACCCCCGCCCCTTCTCCCCCCCCCGCCCCCGTGCCCCCTTTGACTAGCGACGGCGCGCTTAGATCGGCGAGTGCTCTGCGACGCTGGCCGGCCAGAACAAGCACCAGTCGGCGGTCACGAGCCTGCAGCTGCTCAAGAATGGACTCGTCGTCACGAGCAGCGACGACGGCAGCGTCAAGGTGTGGGACGCGCATCAGGGTGGGTGGGCGCTGGCATGCTCGCATCAGACTATGGGACAGGGGGGTTTGCGTACTCACAGGCGTCTTCTTGCGCGACCTGGAGATGTTGAGGAGCGGCGGCAGCGGCGGCTGCATCTGGCGCCTCAAGGCGACGTCCACGCGTCTAGTCTGCGCGGTCGGCAGCCGCAATGGCACCGAGGACACGAAACTCATCGTCTTCGACTTCGACGCCGAATACCCATGAGGAGCGGCGGCGGCGGCGGCGTCCCCTCACCGCGGTTGTCACACCGAAATCTCGCCCCAATTCTCCGTCTCGGTTTTTTTTTCGGCCGTTCAATTGTACGCTGGTCAATCTTGAGAGCGATTTTCTTCGGTTGTGGCCGGCCTATAGCTTGTCTCGAGCTTCCTGGTACCCCGCCCCCTCCCGCCACCTGTGGATGCCACCAGCCAGCTAACTTTTTGCAAGCAGTGGGTTCAGCGGCGTAGGTGGAGGGGGGTGGGGGGCTGCTCTGACTGCTCGCGAAGGAGAATTTGAGGCTTCGTAAAAGGTCTACAAAATACGTACCTTTTTGGTCACGTTTTTTGCAAGCAACCGCTTAAAGAGAAGATGGAGAAGGAAAGGGTTGTGCAGAAGCACAGCAATTCATTTTGGGAGACACACTGAGTAGGGAGGGACAGGGCGCGGGGCGGTCGTCCCCCCCCCCCTGGGTATGCGCGAATGCGTTGCGTTTGCTGCACCAATTGCATGCTAGGCCGATGCGATCCCCACCTACTTTCGAAACGCCCTTCTGCGGAGGTTTTCATGTATATTCGTAGTCGGACTTCGAAATTTTTGACGAGCCACGAACAGGCGGCTTGGTAGGCGGTCTGTGCGATGGCGGCAACAACGCGCACGTGTCTCCCCACATCTCTTGATTAGGCTACCGCTCGACTTGGCTGTGCAGTGTGCACTCCGCGGAAAGGTGGTGGTTGGTAGGTAGAGGCTCATACATGCTCCTCTGTGGCGGCATTGCGCTAACGAGTGTTGTGATCTGTGCGCCCTCGTCGAAGGCGACTAATTTATTTGTCTGTATCTGTACGGCCGGAGGAATCGATTGGGCGGTGTTTGTGTTCGGTTTGCTGAATAAAATCGGGGATCGAAAGACAGTGGACTACCTTTCTGTTCCAACATTCAGTGCAGAGCAGCAGCAGCAAGCCGACGACAAACAAGACGATAGTTACAGGGTCGCGCGCAAGCACGCACGCGGAGGCGCAGCAACAAAAAAAAATGGAGTATGCCGACGCGGAGACGGGAAGGGCGCTGAGGCGAACTAGTCCTCGCACCAGGCGTTCTCCTTGCGGATCTGCTCCTCCTCCTCGGGCGTGAAGTCGTTCTTGATGTTGAACGTGCGCCGGATCTCCTCTGGGGTCTTGCCCTTGATCATGTTGGCCACGGTCTTGCAGGTGACGTCGAGCAGGCCCTTGATGTCCAGGTAGTTGGCCGCCTGCAAGCGTCGAGCCATATACCCCGGCCCCGCTGCATGGGAGCGGGCGAGGAGGGGCGGTGGCCGGACCAGGATGAGCTCGAAGAGAGTGCCCTGGTCGACCTTGAGGAATTCGACGTCCCACGAGGGAATGTCGTCGGCGCGCCGCTCCTTCGACTCGTCCTCCTCGGCGGGAGGCGCGTCGTTCTTGTGGTACTGACACCAGGCTATCACCTGCAACGCAAGCAGTCGGCAGCCGTGTGGCCACTCGCTGCTGCTGGCAATGTATCTTCTTGCCTTCTTGAGAATGGCAGCGTTGACGTTCTGCAGTGGGATGGGTTCGCTCTGCATGTCTGACGAGTCCATCTCGAGGTCTGCACGAGCGCGCGACTAGGTAGAGCCGTGCTAGGGGAGCACGCGGGAGGGGACACGACACCTTGCAGCATTGTGTTAATGGTATTGGAGAGTTTGATGACGTCCTGCTCCACCTCGAACGTCTCCCCGTCGCTGCTTTGCACCTTGATGGCGTTGGCCGAACCCTGCGCCTCTCCTGCTGACATACTTTCAGCTCAGCGGCAGCGCAGCCTCCAAACGACTTCGAACACGAGCGATTTACTGGCGATTCACTGTTTCACACAACAATTT
>JASAMY010002233.1:0-23129 GCA_030248085.1 Paralinhomoeus sp. GSCO2_6 | reverse complement strand
AGTGTGCGTGCATGTGAAAGCTGTAGTGATCGTCGGGCATTTACATACCGTGCATTAATTTTACTGAATGGGGCCGCACCTGCGCTCTCGAGACGGAAGTATCGGTGCGTCCACCGCTTTCTTCAGCTCCCCACCGCAGCTTTCCAAATTCAACTTGGTCACGCACAAATGGGCCTTGTCCACTAAAAGAATTCTGCATCGTCCACACTCTCTTTACAGAAATTATCTATTGTAAGAGACACATGTTGAAACAAAGTCTAATACCTATAGGTTACATGGGGCTCTCCAATTGTCAACGCGGCATCATGCGTTAGGTATGTACTTGAAACAGAACGTGACCCACCAGTGCAGCCAGGGGTTCCACAGGAGCAGCTGCAGTGAAGCTTCATCCAGAAGGGGTTTGCGTCACATTCACCCGCAGAGGCCCACTCGCAGCAGTGCCCGTCTTCGTCTCCGCTGCATTTAATGTCTTTCCGCTGGTTGTCGTCTGCAACAGACCACGCTTGGGAGCCCGCGCTTCTGGGACCCTCTGCTGGGGTGTCATAAGGATTCGCGAGCTGCTCATGCCCCGACACAGTGTCTGGCGTTGTTGGCTCTTCAGCAGCACTGAAGGTGGGAGCTTCGGTTTCAAATGTGGTTTCTGCCGCTTCCGGGGTGGTCTCTGACAGCGGCTCTGCAGGCTCAACGTGATCTTCAGGCTCGGTTGCATACGGATCTTCGATTGTATCCGTCATGGTCGTTTCCTTTGATTTCCCAGTCTCTTCGTGGGATTCAGCGCTCTCGTCCGGAACTGGAACAGATGGCTCTTTCTTGGCGGAAGTTTGCTCATCGATGCTTTCAGCAACTGCTGGAGCTTCCTCGCTGCCCTCTTCTGCTCCCTGTGGGTCCGGCTCGCTTGGTTGGAATGGCGCCAGATTCATGCTGGCGTACTCTTCGTCTTGAACCATCGCCAGAACTGGCACTGGTCCTCAAAGAGCGCGTCTATCACCTTTCCCTGACTGCCGTGGAACTCGATCCACTGCTTGCTCTGTTCGTCGTATCGGGGCCACTCCACCCGTTCACAGAGCCGGGAGATCTAAAGGTGCAGTCGGTTCTGATGAGACATTTCAATGGCCAAGTAAAAATGTGACTTTTCACAGCTTTGTTACGCAATTGTTTCACTCGATCCATAACTTTTCTGCAGTTGATTGCTGTTGCTTACAGTTGCCCAAAACTCACTGGTGTTCCATAAAGTGCTTGTAGTACTCCATGACAGTTTTGCTGAGTTTCTTCTCTTCATCTCGGTACTCGTGCGTAACGTTCACCAGAGGTGCAACAAAGACGAATCCCACCTCATAACCATGCATGACTCTGGTCCACTTTGGCCATGGGTTGCTGCTGCAAAGCCAATGGCGTGCATGCGGGTGCTTCCAGAAAGCACCGTGGGACGGACAATACTACTAACCTCGTTGGCTGCGTAAAGTAGAAGATGTACACGCTGTTCTTCTTGTTCGAGGCGACGCGGTCGGCAAGGAAGAGGCTGTCGCATGTGAAGTAGTACTTGCCAACGGCCTGGTTGAGCTGCTCCTGGTAGTAGGGCAGGCCCAGGTTTGTCGACGGCTGCTCCCCCTCGGCGCAACCCCTCTTCTCGGCGTAGTGAAAAGCGATGGCGTCGTGGACAATGGGAGTCTGGGTGGCGAACATGGTCGCAACGCCTTCTTCGAATTTCTCGAAGGACATGGGCGGGGGCGGAATCTTTCTGTCCCACGGAAAGGAGTCGGGCAGGGCGTAGATGTTCCAGAAGGTTCCTGAACGATGCGCAAAAAGATCTTTATTCGGACACCACCAGCTAGCGCGAGACCGTCAAGAATCAATGAAGGTTGGCTGGATGATTATCGAATCCCCGGGGAGAGGGGAGAGAGGGGCCTACCCAAATAGAGCGCCACACTCCTACAGCAAAGCCAGTGTGGAAGCGAGAGCAAGCAGGAGGAATGAATGAGCCGCCCCCTTCCCCCCCAAGCAATGAGGCCGAAATCTCTTGTTTAAGGTATGTTCAAGGTGATTCAAAGTGTTCAATTTTACAACCCAACCGAGTGGTCCCATGGTGAAAGTTTTGACAACCCCGTCCCGACCACGAGAGAGGCCGACGTCCTAGACCACTGAGTTATGCACACCGGACTTAGTAGCTCGGCAACTCAGTGTGAAAGTCGCAACTTCTCATTTCAGTCAAGCGTCCAGTCGATAAGTCAAGTGTGAACCGCGAATTATCAGTCAATCCATGATTTAACGGCATACGTTACCTTCATCCTGGTTGATTCCAATGATCAGGTCCACGTCCGAGTGAAACTGGCCGTGTCTGACGAGCTGGAACGCGTCCTGGTTCCGGAAAAAGTTCCTGTCCTGGCTGACAGGCACGAATGGAAATGTGAGCTGAGGAGGGGCTGGCGTCCACTGGTCATCGTTGAGCTTGGCAGCTGGCAGATTTACGAAGCAGTCTGTCATCTCTTCCAACGACCCCTGACAGCCTGAAAACGAGGAGAGTTGTGTAGTATTTAAGTTGGAGTCAAAAATGTTGTATTTCAAATCTCAAAGCTGTAAGCACATGCTGGTACACGACCCACCGGTGGTCTTAGCCAGTTGATTGCACTTTTCCAGTGCTCTGCTTGGAGGGTCGGCTGACCAGAGGCTGTCAACCCCAGAGCTCTGCATCACGGCTCCTCTGAAATTTGAAGTATTGGTCATGCAGTGAACGCTGCAACACAAGATTCTCCAAATGCCTTCACTTGAACAGTCCCTTGCTTCCAGGAGCCATCAGATGGAATCCCACTGATGCGCCGCCAGCGCTCTCGCCAACGAGAGTGACCTAAAACGTGTCAGTTGTCAACACTCATTGTGCGCTGTACGTTGCACTGTTCAGCACGACTGGCCTGCTCTGACCGCAAAGCGCAACGTAAAAGTATAGTGCTTTGGAATGGATCATCAGGCAGTGCATTCTGACGGTAGAATGTGCCTTGTACCTTCTTTGGGTCTCCTCCGAACGCGGCGATGTTCTGCTGCACCCACTTGAGTGCCAGCTGTTGGTCCATGAGCCCCATGTTGCCTGGGATGTCGTCAGTCCCTTGGTAGAGAAAGCCGAACGGTCCGAGACTAAAAGCAGGAATTCTTTGCCAATAATATAAAAGTGCGAGACCAATAAACGGATAGGAACTGGTTTACACTACTTTTGTAAGCGGCCCGGTGTCAGGACACATACAGCTGATGCCAATTGTGGTATTGAATCACTCATTCTAACCGGTAGTTAATGTTGACGACGACGACGTTTGAGTGAAATGCCAATCCGGCACCGTTGTAGACTCCAAGGGACGGGCTACCATAGTAGAATCCACCACCGAAGATCCACACAAACACTGGCAGCTTCTTCGCCTCTGAACAAGGCCCAATTGACTGGCTTTTCTGTGGATCTTTGTGAAGCTCGTGCTGCTTTTGTTATGCTCATCACAAGGTCGCGAGCACTTTTGCAGGGGGCACTGTACTTTCAATCTCGCCGCACCCGGGGGCATTAGCGTTGGTGCAGTATACCTAGCAGGGGGGGGGGGGCGGGGTGGCCCTACTGGAGCAGTGTCGGCAAGAGATTACTGGAATACAGATGAGTAGAACTCAAGCCCGATACCATGGGGAGTCCATAGGTTCAACTGGAGGCAGTCCTCCTTCTGCTCCGTGTTCTTGTTCCACATCTGCGCGCCCCACGTGTCGTAGGCGACATCGTCCGTCTGATAGCAGGCGTTCGCCAGCTCCGTCGCCTTCTTCTTGCCGTCCCACGCCCTCACTGGCTCGGGTAGGGCGAATCTCTTTGGCACCTTGCCAAACTCCACCCCCAGAAAGGCCCTCACGGAGCCCCCGGGAACCTCAGCGCCACGTCCCACCAAGACTCCATTCGGAGTGGTCGCTTCCACACTCTCCTCGCAGTTGGAAGGTTCCAGAAAGGCGGCTATGCAAAGTAGGAGCGCCCCGAGCCGTGCGGCGGGATAGGACGCCATTTTAGCGCCCCAGCTATACCTTGTAAGCCTTTATAGGCTAGAGCTGCAAACCGGAAACAGACCGAAGACCGAAAAACGAGACAAAATGATCGTTCATGTTTGCTTTTTGCCGGCCGCTTTCTGACTCTCTCTTTGCTGCTACATACATACGTACATATTTGAGTGGCTGAGCGAGAGTTATGGTGGCTCTGTCTCGCAACTCGCTCAGTGACTGTGAATTATCGAAAAGGACCTGATGCAAGAACAATTTTTATCATCTTTCTCTGTATTGTTATCCTCTGAAACACACGCCGCACCCACAGTTTAACAAGCAAAAAAACCACAACACGTTTGCACAAAGAAAGCGCAAAATTACTTTGGTCTCTCTAGCTGAAAATTAAAAGAACACAACGAAACCCTGTCTGTTTGCAGCTCTAGTCTCTAGCCAGACCTTCCACTACAACGCCGACCACAAGAGTGGTTGTGTAAAGTGGTGCGTTTCCGAGAGACGGCTCGGCATTTTTAGCGTCCTTCAGGACGCCTATTTCTTGTGTTACACAGTGCTCTTTGCCTGCATAGAAGCGGAGTTTCGCTTCACTTGTCCTGTCCCTTCACAGCACACAGATCTGCGCCACAGCGGGAACCGTCGCAGACGGCAATGTTTGACAGCTCTTTCCTCACTAGAGCAGCATGACTGCTGTTGAGCAGCAAATGGAGCGCGGCGACTGCGCATGAGTTGTTTTGATCAGTACCGTGTTGTTTCTAATAGTCGCTTGCTTCTCTATTTTTTTGTAAAGTTGGGATTAGGGTCGGAGCTACATACGCTCGCTAAACGATACACAGCACACACACACACACGCAGCGATCAGAAGACGACACCGCAGACAACCCAGCAGACACGCGCGCACACGCACACAAGCAGTGCTATAAGAACGAAAACAAGAATCTGCTTGTCCTGTCCTGTCCTGCTGGTGTATGGTCTGGGGGGGGGGGGGGTACGTACAGATAAGAAGGCGTGCAAAGCGTGCGCGAGCGTCTCTCCTCGTATCTAACGGCATTATCTCGACGCCTGAGCGTTCAATCGTCCATCTCGGTCATAATTGTCGCAATTTTTGGGGCACATGTGCTCGTGGCTTTCCGATGTGTGCGTGCGTGTGTATATTGCTGAGCGTGCGTTCCATGTGTTCATAATGCGGGCGACTGTTCAATGCGGGACACCCAACCCAATCCTCTTTGCAGCGACGTAGCGGAGCGTGTTGCACTGTTGCGCTGGTTCGGCGATCGCGCGTACTACCCCACTAGTGCATTGGTTGTTGTTGCCTTTGTGCCTAGAACTTTCAGACAGCAAAGGGCACGCGCTCCAGTGTTATTTGCGTACAAAGCATGCCGGCCCAACCCGATACGTTCGGCGACGTGTGCGAACACACTCCCGGCCAAATATGGACTCAGGTTTATTACTTTCGCTTCTTCGGAATGACCATTTCGGCGCGAACGACCATTGTCAAGCTGAAGACGGGCGACTTGTGGATTCACAGCCCAGGTGCGCGGGGATCCGCGATACTATTGAGCTGAATAAAGTTTTCTCTGCTTAAGAATGGCTTTCGAGATTAGCTACGCCTGTGTAGGTGATCTAACTAAGCCTCTTTTCACTGACTTGCTTCTCAGCTGTTGTTGAAATGCGCCTGAACCTTTTGGACAGTGCGGCGCTATGCGTTCATGTGACTCCATTAAGGCTGCTTGCGTCAGCATCTTGGAGGCACGAATACTTTGTCTAAGCTTTGTATAGCTGGCAATGGGCAGGGGCTAACTATGATAGGACACTCGTGTACGTACAAACAGATATAGGTACGTAAGGCTGTATTCTAAAAGCAACTACATACAAGTCGATGAGAATGAAGCCCTTGCAATTTTATTGGTCCCCCCCCCCACCTGTCGAATTGCCTTAAGACGACCAGGCCTTATTTTAAGGCCTTAGTGGCCCGTTTACACTTGTATGTGCAAACACCGACAGTGTGTACCTACGTACAATCAGGGCAATCTAGGCGTTGCACTAGGCGGCGGAAGCCAAAGCAATCTGAACTGCACCCGCCGACCTGCCTTAATAAACAAGCCTTATTTTAGGCCCTTTGCGTGAGAATCGCGAAAAGATTGACGAATTAGGCAAGGTGGCATACGTCATTGCACCGGGCACGTACCACCATCTCTACGTGAAACAATGGACGGAAGCCTACCCTGATGCAAAGACCTTCATATGTCCTGGATTAGCCACCAAGCGACCAGGGGAAATGTCAATTGCAACGCTTACTGTAGCTGCGTTGGACACTGTAACTAACTCCAGCACGCGCTCAACAACATGTTACAGTAGGTACTGTATATACCATGAACTTCAATTTGTAACAGATACACTAATCGTGAATACACTTGCTTAACTGTTCACATATTGTAAACTAAATACATCTTTATTTGTCTAACCTGAATCAGGTGTCCAGCAGCTAACATGGGCAATGTCTTCAATGTAGCCTTGCGTTTCAAGCAACGATCGTGACCACAAAATCCACACGTGTGTCCAATAAACATTTCCCCCTCCAAGACTTGAGCAAGTTTGACACCCTACTCGGAATGTGGTATGAAGGATTTAAACAAATGTTGAATTTAAACGTAACAACTATGGTACTGGTGAGTAATGTATCCCGGTGTATCTAACACATGCACAATGTAGTAAACCTGTACGTACTGTACATAGCCATATGGTACTAACATGGATCTTCTTCCGTTCTATCTGTAAAAAAATGCTTGGATGTAAAGCAACAAAACTCATACCCATTCCTCCTAAAGAAAGTGGAACGGATGAGGAATTTACTGAAGAGTTTGAACAGGTAAACATTTTGTTTTTTTTTCTTTCGTTTTCGTTAGCCTTGTGAGCGTTAAAGGTGTTCTTGCAAGGACGCCTCATCTCAGAAGTGCTCTTCTTGCATAAGGAGACGAAGACACTAATCGCTGTTGACTCTCTTGAATACATTACAGAAAAGGGTTTTGAGGAACACAGTGGGTACTGACTGGAAGTAGTGTATACACTACAATGTTGAGAACTTGTAGTGCCTGTGAATTTGCAGTTTTCTACCATAGCGGTGCACTGTATGTGTCGTGTTTATGGTACACCTTGTATGCGTTGCGCTTTTTTCGTGTTTCTTGTACTTGTTTCATGTGCGTGCGTTTGTGTGTTTAGACACTGTTCATCATGTGCATGTGCAGCCCGATTGAATTTACAGACTTGGAAATGACGATGTGGATCAAGTTCTGGCTAAGGACCGTCTTCAGACAGCAAGATAAGGTCCTTCCAGCACCGGAATACAGAATCGTGAGTTTCAGCTTGCGCGCGTCTGAACTGTTGTTAGCACATGAAAAACCAATGTGTGTGTGTGGTGAGAGAGCTTGTGCACTCGCAGTCGCGGAACACAAAATCGGTAGTTGGCGATGATGCTGCGGTCGTCCACTCAGGCCGACGCATGTTCATGCTCGTAGGTATCAAGCGCAGCGCAGCACATTATGACTGCCGATGCATGTAGTGTAACTCCACACACGATGCTTGTTGACCCATTGATATGTAGCGTGCGTTTGACTCAGTTGCGAGAGCGAATGTCTGCAGGGTGGCTACAGCAACGTCGCTGCAGCGTCTAAGGCGGTCAAAACGGTCGTCAACGACTGGAAGCCGACCCAGGTGATTCTGGCCCATGGGGAGCTGCTGACCGGAGAAGAGAGGGTGGCTGAAGCGCTGAAAGACTGCTGGCAGAGTTTGCTGTCAAGGCCATGAGGGCCGGTGATCTCAGAGAATTGCATTCGCCTAGCACCGACATGTATTGCCCATGTGGGCAGGTACAGAATGTGTTGCGTGACTGACTCCAGTAGGACACCGTTCAATTCAATGTCCCCAATCGATATTTGTACTTACACGTGGCTACAGCCTCTGAAAGGAGACGCGCTTAGACGCGCGACGCGGACACGGATTCCGTCTGATGACGCTTCTTTGATTTCGTGGGATACACCACCCACATGCTCACGTTTTATCTCGGAGCCGCTTTCTCATGCTTAATGGTCTGGCGGCTAGGTATGGGGTTGAGAGCCGAGCCGGCCGTCCGGTTATCGCTTCCCCAGTTCCCACGTCGGCCTTTTTTGAGCCGCGACGAGATGAGACCGCGTTCCGTTTTTGTTATGACGCGTCCCTTGTAGACGGGCAAATGGGGCCGAGGCAATTTCCTATTTTCCAGCTGCTGCACACGCTCGCACGCCAGCGAGTCACACAGTCGATTACGTTAGAGGCTGCAGAGGCCGCCGCCTTCCTTCGTCCCACCTCCCGCCTTCCATTCCGTTAAGGCTGTATCGCGCATATAATTTTCTCTTATGATTCTCGTCTCGGGCTCGAGGCGACCAGCCAGCCTCCCTCACGCGGGTCAGCCCGGGGCTTACTGGGCTCAGTTTTCATTTGACTGAAAGCCGCGGCCCGCCTAATACTTTATAACGACCGGAGCAAGGCCGGCGAGGCGAAACAGGTCGCCCCTTCTTTGGCTCTCTCCGATAGAGCGGGGCGTGGCCGGGCCGGGCGGGCGCAGATTTAGTGGCCGGACTTAGACGGCTCGTGTGCCAGTCGACGCCAGTCCATCAAAGCGTCGACAAAGAGCGCGCGGCACGTGTGGTGGGGAGCACAGGATGGCAAGGGAGCCGGTTGACTACCTGATGCCGTTTCTGCCCGACAACGCCAGCTCGGCGGAGACGGCGGCGAGCGTGGGCGAGGCGGCGGTCAGCGCGACGTCGGCGCTGCTGCACGGCGCCTCTCTGCTGCTCGCGACGCGGCTCGCCTGCCGGCACGCCTTCCTCGGCAACACGCCCGCCTACCTCACGACCACCGCCACTAATCTGCTCTACTTGGCCGCCTCCCTGCTGGTCAGGACGATGAATCGAGCCGAGAACCTGCTGGAGGGCGTCCTCGTGGGCTGGAAGCTCTCGCTGCTGTGCGGCGCGCTCTGCTTCGTGCAGGCGGTCTACTTCAAAGTCTTGCCCACCCAGAGCAGGAAGACGTTCCTCGCTTGGCTGCTGCCGCTGACGTGCGGCTCCGCCCTCGTCTGCGCGTCAGTCTCGGCCCTGCTGGCGTGGCTGTCGAGTTGGCGACCACGACAACAAGAGCAGGTGACTGACTGTGTTTGTATTGGCTACGCTGCACTGATGCATGTGCGAGGCGTGGAAATCGCAAAGTGCACTTGCGCGCGATTACCTACCCTAATAATGGCGAGTCGGCGCTCAGGTGTCCGACTTGGTGGCAACTATCGATTTCTGCGTCCAGCTGGCCGCCTTTCTGGTGGCATTCACTTTGGGATACGGCGCGTTCGCCCGGATCCACAAGCGGTACAAGAACAACAACCTGCTCTACGCGACCACGGCCAAGGACCTGCACACCTGCAGACTGGTGGTCTCCCTGAGATTCGGTTGCCACTTGGCACTCCTTCTGCTGGACGGTATAGTCACGAGATTGCTGCTACTGGCGGCTCACAGTTTACTGGAGGCCCTGCTGCTTTTGTGCATACTGCCGGAGACGAGAGCCTCGAGAAGAAAGACTACCGGTGCTTCGCTTTTGGAGAGTTTGAAAGAGCTGTACTTTCATTGATTGCACTAATGTGTTGATGGCGCTTGACAGGCTTATCCGAGGCGCCTCTCAATCTGTTGGAGCTCTCGGTAGAGGAGGCGGACGCTCCCGCGCTGCGTCTGTTGGTGAAGCCGCTGCAGCACACGTTCAAGGTGCTCACGCACTTCGCCAAGTGAGCGCACAAACATGCTAGCCAGCTGCTGGACTCGAGGCTTACGTATGTGTAGTTTCAGCAGCGCCAACCGGCCGCATCCGAGCAGTTCGTCCGACGGCACGGTGCGCAATTCCAGCTACCAACCGTCGGACGGCACCTGGTCGGGACTGACGACCCCGCAGCCACCAGCGCAGATGCCCTCACCGCCCGGCTCGGTGAGAGAGCTGTCCGTCGTGCAGCTGCCTTCGGTTTTCACCAAGCCGACAACGATGCGACTCAAGCCCGACTCCGCTACGGTCGGAGGAAGGCACGGCGTCAAGATCCCGGCGATACGCGCACAGAGCGTCGGCGGTGTATAGTTCACCCATTCGGTAATGCCGCTATGCCGCCATTCGGCTATGCCGCTATTATACGCAGAGTGTTGAGAGAGAACTGCAGAAACTACATATATCCAGAAATTCAACAAAGACGATTCGACTTCTCTATTATACATACATTGCACAGTGTGCGCATACAGTTCCGGGCAGATGTCTCTTGGTTTTGCGTCCCTGGATGCGTCCCTGGGCGCGGAACGCGCCCCAACGCTGAAGGATAGGCAAAGGGAAGGATGCGAGGACGCCTATGGAACCATGCGCTGTCCAATCGCGCGCCGCGCCTGAGAGCGCCCCAGGGGGCGATGTGGGCAGCATCGGGCGCGCAGTGCAGCGAGGCGGGGGGCGCGCGTGGTGAAGAGTGGCTCCTCTAGCGCACTCATTGGCCAGATTGCATTCATCCCCTCTGTCCCGCTAGAGCATCTTATAACGTTGGGGCGCAAAAGCGTCCCTGGCGTCCCAGGAACGCGTCCGCGGGCGCATACGCCCCTGTTCACCAAGAGACATCTGCTCGGAACTGTAAGAATGCTCAGAAAAGTACATGTAAGACGACACGATGTGACGGTGATAGCAGTGTTGCTAGCGACGCTATTTCACGGGTGCAAATGCGACGACGATTCTTCTTTCTGCTTACTATACATTTATATGCTTCGGAAATCTTGACCTTGAACGCACGCACGCACGCACGCACGCACGCACGCACGCACGCACGCACGCACGCACGCACGCACGCACTCGTTTTGGAAGTACCGTAAATCCTCCAATAGTGCCCCCGGGGCACTATTTTTTTCAACCTCTCCTTACCCGGGGGCACTATTGGAGGGGGGGGGGCACTATTGGAGGGGGGCTTGTAATGCTAGTTTCGCTGTCAAAATTGCCGATTTTTCGGTGATTTTGATCACTTTTGCCGCATTTAATGATTGATTTACCGCTAATAGTTGCTGAAACGTACTATTACTGGTTAGTAGTAGTGTGTATACACGATATAAATGTACCTACCACTATATTTTTGCCCATAAAAGGCACATGGCACAACATACCTCTTACCCCCGGGGGCACTATTGGAGGGGGGGCTCTATTATTTCAACCTTGCCGTACCCGGGGACACTATTGGAGGGGGGGGCACTATTGGAGGGGGGGGGGGTTGTATTGGAGGATTTACGGTATGTGTTTTTTCTGTATTTTGAAGCTTTTTTTTTCGGCTGACGCAAGCGTGAAGAGCGGGAACTATGCACCATGGATCTTCTGTCCTACACCAAAATAGAGTTCTCTTCTACAATAGCCTCGCGCCGCGCCAGCCCGCCGGGATTATTAGGTAAGGTAGTGTGGGCTTTGTACTTTTGAACCCAAACTAGGTTGGCTACCAAGTGCTGAAGCGCGTACGATTTCTCTACTCTGTTATCTACGAGTAGCAGACGGCGGTGGGGTTCTGGAGATGCTGCACCAGATGGAGTCCCTTGGCGCTCACGGCCTTCCAGCGTCTGCTCCGCTTGTCGAACTCCTCCACGTACTCACGGCTGTCGGAGCCGCCGAACGCGAACACCCTGTACCCGCACTCGACCAGCGCGAAGTCGGACCGCCTCTCACGCATCCCTGGAGCGGTGAGACAGACAGAATTAGACAGTGAGACCAGTGAGACTAGACATGAGACATGAGACAGTGAGGAGGCCAGTCGGTCTTTCCATTTCATATACACTTATATGTACATGACCGCAGATCCTAAAATAACACTGGTGGCCATATTTTAACAATTGCTCCTGGATTGGGGAACTAGAGGATCTACTGTACGTGTACCACATGTACCTGCGACCCCAGACCAGGAGTTCCGACGAATATTGTATAGTTCGCAGTCTGAGATGATCTCTTCATCCACATTTCTGCCGCCGCATACCAGTATTTGAGGCTCGTCGTCCAGATGGATCAATGCCGCCGCGTGAAACGCTCTGAAGACGACGCTCGCATTGTGAATTTGTGATGCGACTGTCGTCGCCTAGAAATCACAACGCCATCTTTCAGAGGGTTCTTTTGAATTGAAGTGCATTGAAGAAATGGGCAATGACGGGCATGGTTGCTGAGTGATGCCATTTGTGCAGTTTTTCAGCACTTCTTCTGTGTAGACTGTAGAGTAGTCTAGTTCTTCGTCAGGTAAGTATAATTTGGTGAATTTACCTATTTGTTGGCAGCGTTGTACCTTCCAACTGCTGCTACTTCCAACTTCCAACCAACACGTTCAATTTTCGCATTGGCATTGTCTGTGGCTTTATTGTATCTACATGTAGATACATGAATTTTCCCAAAAGATTTTCACTCTGTCTAAAACGATGAAAGTGAGTAAATGTTGGTCGTATAACTCAAAAATTGCCAGCTATACATGTACCCCCCGCTTTTTGCTCCAGACACCCCCCACAGAATTCGGCCATTTACCCTCCCCCACTCTTCCAGACCGGCTACACCCCCCCTCGTCCAGACCTGGTTACAGGTATGTGTGCTGACTGCTGATGCTTGGGACTTGTACAGGGTGTCCCAGGGGCTCAGAGCCGACTTTGATCGCTCGCCACTCGCTTCCATGTTGGCCAATCTTCTTGAAATTTTGACATGTTATAGCTTAAACCTTTATTTAGATACGTGCAAAGTTTTAGCCAAATCGGCCAAACGAATAAATTTTCATTTGCGTCTGCACAAAATCAACGGTTTTCGAAGTGGCCGCCATCCACAGCGATGCATTTCTCACAGCGTTCGGCGACGGAGCGGCAAATTTTCAGGCAGAAGTCAGCGTCTAGGTGGGCAAACGCGTTTTATATCGCGTTTTTCAACCGCCAAGGCCGTCTGGCCGCCAAGGCCGCCGGATCTCACGACAGTCGATTTCTCGGTATGGGGGATCGTCAAAGACATTGTTTACTCTCACCGCTCCACAAGCGTCGAATAGTTGAAAGACGCGATATAAAACGCGTTTGCCCACCTAGACGCTGACTTCTGCCTGAAAATTTGCCGCTCCGTCGCCGACCGTTGTGAGAAATGCATCGCTGTGGATGGCGGCCACTTCGAAAACCGTTGATTTTGTGCAGACGCAAATGAAAATTTATTCGTTTGGCCGATTTGGCTAAAACTTTGCACGTATCTAAATAAAGGTTTAAGCTGTAACATGTCAAAATTTCAAGAAGATTGGCCAACATGGAAGCGAGTGGCGAGCGATCAAAGTCGGTTCCGAGCCCCTGGGACACCCTGTATGTACATCTACTTACAAATGCGCCGCGCGCACGTGTTTGTATGTTTGTATGTTTGTATGTTTGTATGTTTGTATAAACTCGCGAACGGCTTGACGTACGTGCACGCGCGATGGCTCGATCGAATCCTCGCGACCCCGAGATGGTCATGGGCAAGGTCGATTTTTGATATGCAAATTCATACCGTAGTTATGGCGCATTTTCAACTGTTGCAGCACAGATTAACACTACCAAACGAATTGCACATGGATGAATTGCATATAAAATGACTCGCCTCGACGTCACGAGTCGTTTGCACGTGCTTATGCACGATTATGCAAATGCGTCCTGTAGTTGTGGTACATTGTACATTGTAGTGTACATTGTAGCTTGCCTCATTAGGGAAACTGCCAGAACGCGTGCAGGCACGCGCGCAGGCACGCACGCACGGGAAACTTCCAGAACGCGTGCAGGCATGCACGCACGCACGCACGCACGCACGCAAGCACGCATGGATGCACGCACGCACGCACGCACGCAAGCACGCATGGATGCACGCACGCACGCACGCACGGGAGTACACACACTTGCAAGCACACGCATGCACGCACGCACGCACGCACGCACGCACATACATACATATATACATACGCACGCACGCACTCATGGACGCATGCACGCAGCACGCATGGACGCACGCACACACGCACGCACGCACGCACGCACGCACGCACGCACGCACGCACTCACTCACGCACGCTCGCACTCACTCACGCACGCACGCACGGGCCCGCACTCACGCACGCAGGCCCGCACGCTCGCTCGCTCGCACGAACGCACGCACGCACGCACGCACGCACGCACACACGCTCGCACGCACACAGGCACGCCCGCCCGCGCACGCACGCCCACCCACACACCCCCGCACGCACCCACACACTCACGCACGCACGCCCGCACGCACGCACGCACGCACACACGCCCGCCGCGGCGGGCATACGACACACACACACACACACACACACACACACACACACACACACACACACACACACACACACACACACACACACACACACACACAAACACACACACACGCACACACGTACACACGCACGCACGCACGCACGCACGCACGCACGCACGCACGCATGCACAGGAGTACACGCACATGCAAGCACACGCACGCACGCACGTGCACGCACGCACGCACGCACGCACGCACACACACACGTGCACGCACGCACCCACGCACTCATGCATACAAGTGCAGGCATGCACGCATGCACGCACGCACGCACGCACGCACGTGCAGGCATGCACGCATGCACGCACGCACGGGAGTGCACGCACGCACGCACGCGCGCACGCACGCACGCACGCACGCACGCATGGGAGTGCGCGCACGCACGCACGCACGACAGTGCACACACGCACGCACGGGAGTGCACGCACGCACGCACTTTTGCTCTCAAGCACTCACGCACTCATGCACGCACGCACGCACGCACGCACGCACAGGAGTGCACGCACGTGCACGCATGCACGCACGCACGTACGGGAGTGCACGCACGCACGCACTTTTGCTCTCAAGCACTCACACACTCATGAACACAAGCACGCCTGCACGCACGCACGCACGCACGCACACGCACATACACACACACGCACATACACGCACGCTCGCACGCTCACACGCACGCACGCACGCACGCACGCACGCTCGCACGCACGCACGCGCACGCACAGAGGAGCACAGAATTTGTGCCAATTTCTGTCAACGGGGTGCACGCCTTCACGATCAACAGAGGAGCACAGAATTGGGGCCAATTTCAGTCAATGGGGTGCACGCCCTCACGATAAAAAGAGGAACTCAGAATTTGGGCCAGTTTCTGTCAACGGGGTGCACGCCCCCATGGACAAAGGGGGAGCATTGTCAGCATTTAGGGACCCAAACTCCATGCTCCGGGAGCATGGAGTTTGGGTCCCTCAATGCTGACAACTGTCCTAAGGAACACTCGCCCACACAAGCAAAAGACAAAGCTACGCATATCCTTGCGCATTATAATCACGTCGACGTCATATGCAAAATCAATTGCTTCGTGCCTTAATGTATACATGGCGGCCGAAGGCCGCGCGCGCTTCTAGTGGTTAGAACCCCAAAAGAAGAATTGGCTGGCATTGTTGGTTTCATTTTTAAATTGCAATTTGTTTAAAAAATATTCTTTTGGAAGTGTTGAATTATTCGAAGGGATACACTAGTTCTGTCGTCATGTGGTTTTTCTTACATTTTTATTTAAATTTTTATTGTTTTTAATTATAGGTTTTTACTTTATTCCAATTTTATTACTTTATACTTTATTACTTTATACTTTATTAAAGACCAAACGGGTCGTTTTCCATATGAAGAGCTGAATTCCATCCTGTTCGGGACTCAGCAGCTGTGTACCTGGGCGTGCGGAGTTTCTTGCGATTCCTCCACCTGGAGGAGCCTGTGAGGATGGAGAGACTGCCGCTGGGGCCGTACTCGTTGTAGCCCCCGACGACGAACAGCGTGCGCTCGTGGCCGACGCTCGCGGCCGCCGCCCTCTTGCCCGGCACCACTCGGGCCCTGTACCAGCGTCTCCTGCTGAACCTCATGTAGACGCACTCATTTGTGAACTGGGCGTTGAACACGCCCGCGTTCATCCCTCCGCACATGTAGAACTTGGAGCCTACAAAATGACGTATGCAACGAATGGGTACAAGAACTCTGCTCGAACCAAAAAAAAAACGTTGGAAAGGAGAGCGCGGTATCACCCATAAAACATTTTACACAATGTACCACTTTGTCCATTCGTTGCAGAAGTGATCGAGAAACACGCACAAATTTTGCTGTCCTTTATACATGCCTATGCCTACGGAACTCTCCATGCGTTGCCTACCATTCGAAAGCAAAAAGACAGTTGCCAACCGACAGTCGCAGAGGTTTTCTGGAACGGGTACTTCTTGAGGTCTCTGATGATCGTCCTGGGGTTCTTTGCCGGTCGCTCCTTGCTCCGCTCGCTCTCGTCGAAGACGACCGGGTCCTCGCCGGTTTCGGCGGCGACGCGGACGAGCTTGCGTTTGTACACGCCGACGTGCCAGTCGGCCGGCTGCAGAGAGAGCCGCCTCTTCCAGACGTCCACCGTGGCCGTGCTCGGTGCAAACTGCAGCGGCGTTTCGCCGCCGAACAGGAGGACGCGCGGCTCGTCACAGTCGCCCACGAAGCAGGGCCGCGCGTGCCGGCTGCGCCCGCAACGCCTGCCCTTGCCGTCGCCCGGGTGGAGCACGCGGCGAGAGCGCGAGTGGATGCCCCGGCCGCAGCTCACGCTGCACGTCGAGAACTGGGACCACTCGCCCATGAGGCAGTCTTTTCTAGAACAAGAACGCACGGCTGGCACGGCGCATATGCACAGTTCTAGACTCAAGTTCGAGATTCTAGCATTTGCTTGAACTTGCGTCTTGACTTGACCTAGATGCTACTGATGCGGCATATGCACAGTTCAAGCATGGCACAGGCTTGTTCAAGACACTACTTCAAGCAATAGCTTGAAACCAAAACGTGATTTACGTGACTATTCTTGATATACCAACTGCAACACGCAGTGAAACTAAGTATTCGCAGCAAAAATGAGTCCCTCAGACGTATTTCAGCCAATTAAAGTCAAGTTTAAGCAGAGAAAATGCAAGGGACGAGTATACCTAGTTAAGTAAGCTAAGCAAGTCAAAATCAAGTTAATTTAAACTGACAGCCGAAGAAAATCTGGTGCACTTTCAGGCAGACGACCACTGTCATTAGCTTTTTTTAATATCACTTTCATTATGTGCGCGATTTTGTGCCCGATATTCGCGAAGCGGGCCGCTACCGCTTGTACAGCTCGCAATTCTCCATCTCTTTTCAGAAGGGAAACGCGTACTCGCGTTCTCGCGTGCGTCGCGTATCTCTCTGCTATTGCCCACATCACTAAGCCATTTTAACAACAAAAAATTTACCGTTCAAGAAAGAGAACCTAGACTGATACAGTGTAGATGTTGGGCTGTCTTGAGCTTGAGTCTTGAAAATGGGTAGACGCTACTCTAGACTGAAGCATTTGCTCGACTGTGCATACAGCTAGAAAAGTGAGTGAATCTTCAAGTCTCAAGCGAATGCTAGGCTAGATTTTCGACTGTGCATACGCGCCCAGCTGCTGGAGGCAGTGATGTTTTGAGCTGGGAGAATTCCTCTTGTAGAAAGAGTTTTCTTTGCATAACTGCTGTAACAGCAGGTATTACAGGCTCATCGACTAGGCAAGCCAGCAACAATGGAGAAATTACATAGGTACATAAGGGTCTCTACAAAACGACGTGTACTGTATGCTCACTGGCGGAGCTTGGCGCGGATCCAACGATGGTAGCGGAAGACGCTCATGAGCACCGATGGAATGGACGTGTTGCAGGAAGAATGGCCGTAGCTGACGATGCCGACGAGGTAGAACGACTCGTCGGCCTCGGTTCTCTGGACACAGAAGTAGCCGCCCCCAGAGTCACCACTGCACGGTCCTGTGACCTTGGATTGATCCTTTTGACAGTGGTCCAAGAGGCACAACTAAACGACACGCACATTGTTCGAGCCCAGTGCAGCGCATGGTCACGTACCAAGTTATCAACATCGAAAATCTGCGCACCTGTTCCTTAGTGTTTGGTAATTTTTTCCACCAACGCCTTCGACACGCGTTCGCGTGAATCCATGGAATTTCGGACTAAAAGGTGCAGTGAGACACACAAGTTGAAAACTAGTAAGAAATAACGGGGCGCTTTAATTGAATGTTCAGCGTTTTACGTTTATATATGTGCAACTTCAACGGTGCGATCGGTCGCACAATTGGGATCGTTTTTCTGTGGTTGCGGGTATTATTTTGGTGCGACTTGCCTGTCGGAGCACGTCGTCAAAGGCATTGCCCGCGGGGGTGTTGTTGGTGCGGCCCCAGCCTGAGAGGACGCATCGCGCGTTGTAGGCCTTGGACATGGAGCGCGCCACGCAGGCGACGTTCACGTAATCGTTGAGCTCCATGGGACTACTCTGCAGTCGACGCCATTTTTTTTTTTGCGGCGGGAACTGCTGTCCAACCAATCAAGCAAACGCTCAAACAGGCGGTTTTGTAATCTTTCTGCTGCGAGTGGAAGCGTGACATGCTGAGCGTTGGTCGTAGCTCGTAGGTATCGTATCGTGTTCTTGTCGCGAGAATGCGCCGACTGACCAGCTTGAGCAAGCCGACGTCGTCGTCGTACGCGCCCTCCCAATAGCCCTCGTGCGGGATGATTGCTTGGACTCTTTTTTTCTGCACGTTGGGCTGGAGCAAACCATGCCTACTCACGTTCACCGCGCCCGCGTACACGCGAAACTCGCTGAATCGACCACGCGCCAGTCTCCACAGTATCTTTGGCAAATCGGCGCAAAAGGATACCGGTATGGCCGGGTCTGGGGGGGGGTGTATGGAGCAAAGTTGGGGGGGGGGGGTTGCTGAGCATTTTTTTAATTGATTAGGTACTTTTTGGTTGTTTGGGGGTTTTGGGGGTGTTTTGGGTCTAAATTGAATGCGTTCATAGCCGATGTTGGCGGCACTTTACGACGCTACGTGGATTAATAAAGAAGGAGACGATGTTTGCTCAAATAACGTTTGTGTCAAATAATGTGAAAATAATCACTGCGTATAGGTACTTGTACGTGCGTCACTGGGTGCGTACACTGCGTACACTAGATTTTGTGGCAATCATATCATCAAATTAACAAGTCGTTTTGAAGATAAAAAAAGCTGGACTGGAGACCGTCGATCAAGCAGCATGTAGAGTAGGGTAGGGTATTGAAAATCGACTCATCAATTGTCAAGACGTTTTGCATTTGTGTTGTAAATCACGAAACCATAACAAATGGAAAGTGTGGCTCGAGTTCGCCGACAAAATAGTGCCATGTTTGTGTGGATTGACGTGTTTGTGTACCACGACAAAGGCGAACGAAATCGAGTCCTACAGGCACGCACAGACCTCGTGCGGGCGTCTTTGAAACAATGCGCGGCGCTGACCACCCAGTCTCTTGCGATGAGTGTTCCCGCGCATACCGATACTCCATTTCGCTTCAGCAGCACCGTCCATGGGAACGACTTCTCGGCCGCCTGTGAGAAGAGGACAATTCACTGTGCCGGTTATAGCGACTATCAGATTGTGTTGGAGCGGCTTCGCGCTGAGACGCACGCACGCACGCACGCACGCACGCACGCAAGCACGCACGCACGCACGCACGCACGCACGCACGCACGCACGCACGCACGCACGCACGCACGCACGCACGCACGCACGCACGCACGCACGCACGCACGCACGCACGCACGCACGCACGCACGCACGCACGCACGCACGCACGCACGCACGCACGCACGCACGCACGCACGCACGCACGCACGCACGCACGAACGAACAGCTCACTCTAATGGCTCCGAAAAGGTAACCAGTCTCTTCTAGTGAAAAGTGTTTGGGGCATCGGCCTTCGGACGTTTTCGGCGGTTCTTTGGCCATTCCGCACTTGGGCTGCCGGGCTCCGTTCGCGACGGTTAGGCACCCGCACGCCGCTAACAGCAGCGCCGCGTCGATTCTTCGCATTTTGTGGCGCTCGTTCGGTCGCAAGACAGTAAGTTAGAACGCTCTGTTCAACCAGTGCATTAGACTCGGGTTTATTACAACGCTGCTCTGCATCTGTGGGTTAAGGCTTCTGGGCTGCAAGTGCGTGACGTTCCACTGAAAGGGAGTGGCGGGGGTTAAGACCGAGACGGCGGTTGCATGGTTGTTTTGTTTTGCCCAGGAGAATCTTACATCGTCTTCTTGCTCGAAAGAACGAAGGCACGTGCCAGGTGTAGTCCATGCAGGTAATACACATTCCATGCGGATGAGTCATTGTGTGCGTTTTATTTTTCGTTTCGCAAAGCTTGATTAACGTTTGTGATTTGATCACGCGCCACGGCAGGTTCAAAGACAGTTAATAGCGATCTGCATTGAATTCTGTGCGGAGTATTTTAGTTTTGATTTGTGTGCTTTATCACTTCGTTGTTTTCTTATTACCTATGTTAAGTTTCGTTTAGTTTATGTACCTGCAACATAAGAACGCCTAAAACAGGTTTCCCAACCCCGTCTGAAGCACAGCGAGTACACATTCTGCTAGACTTCCAGTCTACGAGTAGCAGACGGCGGTGGGGTTCTGGAGATGCTGCACCAGATGGAGTCCCTTGGCGCTCACGGCCTTCCAGCGTCTGCTCCGCTTGTCGAACTCCTCCACGTACTCACGGCTGTCGGAGCCGCCGAACGCGAACACCCTGTACCCGCACTCGACCAGCGCGAAGTCGGACCGCCTCTCACGCATCCCTGGAGCGGTGAGACAGACACAATTCAGATGGTATATACTTACGTAGTGGTACAAATTCGGTCGTCGTCAACCAGATTTACTATGCAAAACGATACACATGCCCAATGAGATGAGAGTGCGTTCGTATAAAAGAAGTTGTACAATCTATTTACGGAGGAGGATTTGCGCAGTGTACCACATGTACCTGCGACCCCAGACCAGGAGTTCCGACGAATATTGTATAGTTCGCAGTCTGAGATGATCTCTTCATCCACATTTCTGCCGCCGCAGACCAGTATTTGAGGCTCGTCGTCCAGATGGATCAGCGCCGCCGCGTGAAACGCTCTGAAGACAACCATTCATTAGCACGCGCTGTGTATCATCTCGTTGTCTGGTTTCGGGCGAACCGCGTAAATACCTAGGCGTGTGGAGTTTCTTGAGGTTCCTCCACCTGGAGGAGCCTGTGAGGATGGAGAGACTGCCGCTGGGGCCGTACTCGTTGTAGCCCCCGACGACGAACAGCGTGTTCGCGTGGCCGACGCTCGCGGCCGCCGCCCCCTTCCGGTGCATGGGCCTCGCGTTGTACCAGCGTCTCCTGCCGAACCTCATGAAGACGCACCCATTCGTGAACTGCACTTTGATTCCGAACGGGTTCTTCCCTCCGCACATGTAGAACTTGGAGCCTGCAATATGAAGAAGCGTCCAGAGTTCCAAAGATATTAAAAAAGTGTATCTGCTGCCTGGAACAATGCCCTCTAAAAAAAAAGAGAAAAAGGAGAGTTGAGTTCCCAACCGACAGTCGCGGAGGTTTTTTGAAGAGGGTGCTCCCTGAGGTCTCTGATGATCGTCCTGGGGTTCTTTGCCGGTCGCTCCTTGCTCCGCTCGCTCTCGTCGAAGACGACCGGGTCCTCGCCGGTTTCGGCGGCGACGCGGACGAGCTTGCGTCTGTACACGCCGACGTGCCAGTCGGCCGGCTGCAGAGAGAGCCGCCTCTTCCAGACGTCCACCGTGGCCGTGCTCGGTGCAAACTGCAGCGGCGTTTCACCGCCGAACAGGAGGACGCGCGGCTCGTCACAGTCGGCCACGAAGCAGGGCCGCGCTTGCCGGCTGCGCCCGCAACGCCGGCCCTTGCCGTCGCCCGGGTGGAGCACGCGGCGAGTGCGCGAGTGGATGCCCCGGCCGCAGCTCACGCTGCACGGCGAGAACTGGGACCACTCGCCCATGAGGCAATCTTTTCTAGAACAGGGACGCGCCGCCGCCCCTGCTCAGTAGTGTGCCATCATTACTATACTCTTTACCATCAATAGAGAAGTCTGTCACTGCGCCACAACGTGCACTCTTCTATACATTGTAGGAATGCTGCATCGGCTCACTGGCTAAGCTTGCTGCGAATCCAGCGGTGGTAGTGGAAGACGCTCGTGAGCACCGCTGGAATGGAGGTGTTGCAGAAGCGATCGCCGTAGCTGACGATGCCGACGAGGTAGAACGCCTTGTCAGCGCCTTCTCTTTTGACGCAGAAGTAGCCGCCGCCGGCGTCGCCATGGCACGGCCTTGTTTTGGCGGCATACTCCTGGCAGTCTAAGAGACACAGCTAAACGAAACGCACATTTCGCGAACTCTGCGCAGCTCAGGGCGAGATACCCCAGTACGTAGAGGTAATTCGACAATCTGCGCACCTGTTCCTCGTTGTTTGGAATGGTTTTCCACCAACGCTCTCGGCACAACTCCGAGGATATCCAAGGAATTTCGAACTAAAACGTGAAGCGAGATGTGCAAGTTGACAACGAAGGAAGAAATAATCGGACGTTCGAATGTTCACCGTGACCTTTTTTGTTGCACCTTATTATATTAGGCACTATTTCTACGTATAGAGTTATAACAATGCAATCGACTGGCCTGCTTGCGCATGTATGTACGGAATTTGAATCGTTTCTCCATTTAGGTAGTTGGTGTCATTTTGTTTTGGCGCGACATGCCTGTCGCAGTTTGGTTGCGAGCGTTTTGGGATTGGCATCGCCCCAGGCGGAGAAGACGCAGCGCGCGTTGTAGATCTTGGACAGGGAGCTTGCCAAGCAAGCGACGTTAACGTAGTCGTTGAGCTCCATGGGACGACTCTGCAATCGACGCGCTCTTTTGAATAAGGAGGTACAGTATCATGCGCATCATGGGTATGAAATGAACCGGCGCGCGCATGCATATGGCGTTCCGTGGATTTGATCGTTCTCAATTGCCCTCACTCCCCCGCTCTCTCACAAAAGGTCTAACCCTCCCAACCCGAGCCTCAAGCGTCCTCCCCCATAAAGCCTTTTCTACCTGTCTGAAATTATAAAAGTTAGTTTTTAATCCTTTTCGGTGTCTTTGGCCATGCGCAAGGTATACTG